>JAWNMD010000153.1:0-239544 GCA_035044365.1 Drosophila neotestacea
TATTATTAATTTAAACAAGTATTTTTGAATATTTATCAATTTCGTCCAAAATGTCCTCCTTCTGATACAGAAGACTGACTAGTTCCTATCTTATTAAGGCATACTGCTGGAACTTCATAGCTGTGACAGCATTTATTTTCTCGGCGTATTCCGTATCTACAAATATGAAATTAAATGTTATTAAAATTATAAAATATGAGTTGAACAGATAAAATACCTTACGTGTAAAATTGAGTTCAATGTTTCAATGGCCATTCTATTTCGCAGTTTTTTTTTTATATTGTTCATTTGGCTACCCTTTCTACCTCTGCGTTCGACCATGGCAGCGATAAGATGCTCAGCGCAAATGATGCTAGTGCCGATAACCTTTTGTTTCCTGCCGCATCCACGTAGTTGTACACTTCGGCCCTTGCTTGAAAAATAGCTATAATTCCCGCTAGCCGCTAGTTTACAATCTATTCCACATATGCCAATTGCAAACCGCTAGATCTAGCGGGAAAATAGCTAAATTGGCAACACTGCGCTTGATAAGAACAGAACCTTCCGTCGCTCAGCTACTGAGAGTTTGTAATTGAGCAAAGCAATCAGAGAGTCTTTCTTTTTGTTGTTGCGTTTGCCTTATGTTGTTGCCTTCTGCAAAGAAGAAGAGAGAGAGCGAGCACGCTTGCTGTAAATGTTTACCCAGAAATCTGTCCTTTTTTAAGATTCGTGCTCCAAAAAAGATTCTATACTGCAAATTTTAAAACTTTTCGAAATTGGTAATGATATACATAGGAACAAATAGTTTTCAAACTTGCCAACATTAACCTTTCAAAATGAGAGAGCGTTGAAAAACTTAATTTTTTGGATCACAAACAAAACCGTTATTAGAACTGGTGATTTTCGCTCTGACTCTTTTTTCATTGCCAAAATCAAATGCAGAAGTGGGGAGGATTCTTATCCAAGGAAATTTGATAAAAACTAAATTGAGGAACTGTTTAAAAGAAGAGACGATAAATGCTATTTTGACAATTTGGTCAATGTACATACATATATGCATACAAAATGTCGAGGAAAAAATCTTTGAAGATGCCTTAAAACTTTTCAATTAAATTACAGCGAAGAGCAAGCCAAAGAAGAACAAAGTTTAAAAGGTTTGTCTTGACAGTTTCGTGTTAACTTAATTTACATCTGAGTGCTGGTTAGTGTATTTGATAAGTTCTGTATAGCTTTGCATGTGTCTTCGATAAGCTTTGGAAAAATTAAGCTTTGCAATAGATCGCGTACATATCTGTTATTTTTTATGGCGGATATGTTACTCTATATATGTATGTACATATGTATATAAACAATTCCTCTGCATAACCTTAAGATCTGCACAAAATTAATTAACGTAAGCTTATTTTAAGGGCAATGTCTCCTGGTGTCTGATGTGTGCCTGGTATATAAGATGAATTGTAGTATCTCTTTAGAGTTGTAAAGATTATTGTAATATTGTTTATACAAATATAAATAACGATTGGGATCTGATTTTGACCCATATTGTTGCTATGGTGCTTATGTCAAGTTGCAAGAGAAGTTCAATTCTCACTGTTGTTATTCTTATTGATGTTGCTGCTGCTGTTACTGATCTTAGTCAATGATCCGTTTCCAAGTAAGCAGAAATTATAGGCACATACATATATATGCATGTATATTAATGCTGTCAACACAACTCACAAATACGTAAGTTTTTAACGTTTTCAGATTACAATTTCACTGTCTACATAAATCATAACATCTCAATGTTTTTCAATAAGAAATACATATATTTTATGTAATTAGCTACATAATTTGGCGCGCCAGATTGTATAGCTTTTCAGAGACCTGTATTCAAGTTTCGACATAAGGAAAGTTTATGAAATATGTATAGTATGTCTGCTTTTATCCAAATTCGATCAGATTGTATATAATGATACCAGACACACAATCTGTGAGTATGGTTGAGATATTTTAAGAAACAAAAAAAGTTTTTCATACTAAATGTTGACTTTAATCCTATCGTTTCTATGGCAGCCATATCGTTATCAGTAATCCGATCCACGCCGTGCCTTCTCCGGTTTCGGTTACGGTTTAATCCCTGATTTTTATTACTTTAATATTTTATTCCATTATGCTACATTTTCTACTTGAGTATTTTCAATACTTTTATTAACTTGAACAAAGCATGCATTGAGTTTTGCGTAGAGTTGTTTGGTTGATATTTGAGAATACAAGTTTATTATTTTTGTTGCATCAAATATTGCCAAAATTCTTTTGACTAATCATCGAGAAACGAGACAAGTATTCGGAAAAATTTATTTCGGAAACAAAAATGTTGTCACTAAGACGTTTGCAAAGATTTCATTTGCGTCCTTGGGTGCGTCTCTGTTCCTCAGATCTAATCCACAAGGTGAGCACAATGAGAGAGATATATTAATCCAGATATATAAGTGGTATTGAATCCGGTAACAGGACACATTAATTGATAAGCTAAAAAACAGCTTTCGGGAGGATGAACGCAATAACTTTGTGGTGCCAACGTTTAAGAAGGCCATGCTCTTTCTGGATGAGATCGCTGTGAAGGATGTGGCTGGCGAGTTTACCTTCTTTCAGCTTTATATAACCGCCAAGAAACTGGCCATACAGATATCTAAATTTTGTGGTAAGCGATACAACACTGTGAAGTCGCCAGTTCACGCTAGTGACCAAAGCAGTGCCTGCTGTCTGTTATTTTAGGACTTGCTTTATTCACTAGATTTAAACTACTTCTTTACCTACCTTTTCCACTGCAGGCAGTGCCTCGCAATCAAATGTTGCGTTTCTCTGCTCAAACAACGCCTTGTGGATTGTGATACAATGGGGTTGTTGGATCTCGGGACAGGTAGCCGTGCCGCTTGATCCAAATGAGGCAGCAGATGAATTGCTTGGCCAGGTGACCGATTGCAAGGCAAAATTGATGATTGGAACGCCCGAGTGTGAGGAAATGACACAGGAATTGGCACAGAAAATGCAGACAGCAAGCATTGTGTTGGATCATGGATTTATGCCCAACTCGGAGAACGTCTCCTCGACAACAATGTACGCCAAACAGCTTGTCGGACTCAATGGCGCCCTCATTCCGGAAAGCACATTGCACATTATGCCAATGCGCCAGCGATGCTTCTCTATACACCGAGTTCGGCAAGTGGACGCAATGGTGTCATGTTAACCCATCGAAATATTGAGGCACAAATGCGTTGTCTCGTATCCAGTTGGCATCTTGATGTCACAGATTGCATGATGCCGATCCTCTCGATGAATCGCATGCATACCGCAATGGGAGCATTACTTGGCGTGGGAGGCAACATTGTGTTGCAACAGAAATTCGATAGCCATACTGCCTGGAGCTCATTGTTGAGCATCAATAGCAAGTCCAAGCAGAGGGTCAACATCTTTCTGGCCATGCCCATCATCTACAAGCGTCTCATTGCCGAATACGATAAGATGTTTGCCCAAGATCCTCGCATGGTCGAGTACATCATCAATCATTGCAAGCAGAAGACTCGATTGATGGCCACCGCCTTTGGTCTTTTGCCGGAGTCGGTTTTCTATCGCTGGCAAGAGATTACGGGACAGAATATATACGAGTATTACGGCATGCTTGAGACGGGTTTGGTATTAGGTCCGGCACTCGATGAACTTCCCTGCAGTGCTCCTCTCGTCGGTGTCACGGCCCGTCTTGTAAACAACAAAGGTGATCAGCTGGTCAGCTGTAAAAATGAATCGCTCAACGTGAATGAAACGGAACAGGAAAGGAGGGTAACAAGCTCACCGGTGCTCAGCACAGTGATTGGAGAAATGGAAATTTTCGGAGATCATCTATTTCCGCTAAAGATCACACGGCCAGCTCCTTTGCAGCTGGAAGAACAATTGGAGAAACTGGATCAGCAAGATCAGGGATGGGAGCATCAGCAACTGGAACAACCGAGAGCAGCCGTAGAGGAAAAATCGGACAAGTTTCTAAAGACGGGCGACATTTGCGCCTATCAAAATGGCAACTTTCATTTTCTTAGCAAATCGTCGGATGTCTTTAATGTAGGCGGTTACAAGATCTACGGATCAGAGATCAAAAAGGCCCTCATCTCACATCCGAGTATTAACGATGTGGCCGTACTTGGTATACCGAATAAACTTTGGGGTCATCGATTAGGTGTCATCTGCATTTTGTCGCCCGATGCGGAAATTGATCTGGAGACAATTAAAACTTATTGTTATAGTCAATTGCCAGCCCACAAGCATCCCACTGTATTCAAGACAATCGTTGCCAAGTGATTCAATAATCGAGTAATAATATCTATATCTATTTACTAATCATTCTAATCGACTTATCTACCAATATATAATCGATGGATTTAATGGGAAAATTTTTTGTGTTTATCGGTTTTTAAAAGTAAAACGACTTGTCGTGTTCCAGTCGATTGACAATTTACGAGTTGCACAAGTTTCAAATGAATTGTATCACATAAATTCTAGACATAGCTATCTGTATTATCCGATCTAAACTGCATTTATAATAAATATTGGACTACAATAGTACATTATCTTGGAATTATCATATTACGAGCTCATAAGGCAACTGAGGCCTACACAGTAATTCTTACCAAAGCCGAGGAAAATAGTATTAAGAAAAGCGTACCTCACTTCTGGACTATTCTATTGAATATAAATTTTTGGAAATGAAACAAATATTCGACCTTAATTTTAATTCCTTATTGCTCTTAATAAAATTATACTGTTTACAATAAAGAACCGGGCTTCTTTTACCACCGCTGCAGCGGTTAAACTTTTCGGGCTCTAGAACAACCAAAAACACAATAACCTTCAAAAATAAACTATCATCAGTAAGCTGTTAGCATTTGCTTGCAAGGTTTATACTATGGAACAATCTGCTTCAAAACAATTAGAAGTGCAACGCAATTTAAAATAAAGTTTAGAAACTAGTCTCTCAGTTTTGAAGCTGTCTTGATGAAATTGAATACAGATCCGCCCTTCTGCTTCCCTCTGCGCTCAAGCAGCTCGACCAACAGCTACCCTATGCAGAGTTACATCAATTACAATAGCTTATCGTCAAACGTGACCTAAAAATACCTCGTAAATTAGTTGGTTTTATGAGTTCATTACCTTTCATTACCTCGATAAGAGCTCACGTTGCCGCAGCGAGTCAGAACTATTTATAAGATGGGTCTCTCTTCAGTGCAATCCACACAGTTCAAAAATATCTTAACTTGCAACTAGTACAACATGAAAATAACAATTGTGGTAATTCCTTTACTGCTCTGCCTCATGAGTGAGGCTCAGGATACGAATTATTGCGATCCCGAACTATGTGACGTAGACGAAACTCATGTGGCATGCGACAACGATGGGGTAAGGTCCTTTAACCTTGTCAACCTTGCTTAAAATCCTTTAACCTCTTTTAAAGAGCTTTGCTGGAGAGTGTCCCGAAGGAGCGCATCTGATGGAAGTAGATCAATTGGCACAGGATGCTTTCGTTGCGGCTCATAACAATTTGCGTCAAAAATGGGCAAGAGGAAAGGGTAAGATCAGGGTCAAAGCGTGTCGCATGGCGACTGTAAGCTGGGACGACGAGTTGGCCACGTTGGCAGAATTCAATGTGAAGCAGTGTCAAATGGAACACGATGAATGCCACAACACGGTAATCTATAAGAACTCCGGACAGAATCTCTTCTATACTGGTAGCAAGGGAGGTTCTCCTCCAGGTTTGTTGACCGTCATCAAAATGGCAGTCGATGATTGGGCAAAAGAGGGACAATTTGTCGATGCTGACATCCTTGAGGAATATCCCGATAATTACAATGGATCGTGAGTAAAACTTCTCAATAATAAAAGCTAAAAGAGACTTATTCTTACCTAATCCTCCTCCAGCACAATTGGTCACTTTACAATGCTCGCCCAGGAGCTTAACGTGCGCGTCGGCTGCGCAGTTTCAAGCTTTAAAAGGGATGATGGCTTTGACATTTCCCTTGTGGCATGCAACTATGCCACAACAAACTTCATTGGCCTACCTGTTTACAGGGGATGCAAAAAAGCTGGCCAAGAATGTGAAACCGGTACAAATCCCGATTACCCCGCTCTGTGTTCCACCGACGAAGACGTCGAATTCAATTGATGGAAAGAATAAGTCAGTTTATCGTTTGTGGTTTCCACACTTTACAGGACTTTATTAATAAAGCTGAGCATTAAAAAAGTTTGTGGTCCAGAAAAGTTAGGAAAGTCTTTCCTATTTTACAGCATATACATCGAAGAGCGTGTGCAAAATTCTGCGTTTTGTCCATTTACATAGTATGTATGTATATTATTGATCAGGGTGACGAGCTGAGTCGATATAGTCATGTTCGTCTGTCTGTCAGTCTATTTGTCCATCTGTTTCTATGCAAACTAGTCTCTAAGTTCTTAAGATATCTTGATTAAACTTGGTACAGGTTCGTCTTTTTTCTGCACGCAGTACATGTATTGGAACCGCCCGGATCGGATAACTATAACATATAGCAGCCATAGGAACGATCGCTTCAAAATCAACATTAAGTATGAAAAACTTTGTTGTTTCTTAATACGTCTTAACCAAATTCACAGATTGTGTGTTTGATGAAGTTTCTTACATTCGTGCAAAATTTGGTTCAAATCGGACAACTACACAGAGAAAAAAACACGTACTAAAATTAAGTACGAAATGCATTGAAATAAGTATTTTTAGTACTTAAAATAAATACTTGATTTAAGTACGAATTACTTAAAACAAGCATGAAAATACTTGAATCAAGTATAAGTAGACTTGTTTCGAGTAAAAGTAAACTTGAATCAAGTATAATTCGAAATATACTTAAATTGAGTACGAAAATACTCAATATAAGTTCGGAACCCGGGTTCGAACCCCACCAGCGGCATTAATTAAATAGTATTTTTTAATGTTTTGCATTCTGATTTGACAATTTTCAAAATATTCCTTGGATATAATTACATTTTAACAAATAAATTGTTGTCTGTCATTTGTCCGTCAATTTGTCTGTCTGTGTCAGCCTGTCGTTCTGTGTAGAATATATAGGTTTTTAAGTCTACAAGAAATTGTTTACATCGTAGCTCACTGGATAGAGTACCCGACTCTGAAGCTGAGGTCCCGAGTTCGAATCCCATGTAAGTCAGGTTATTAAAAAAACAAACAATAATGTTATTATTAAATGAAAACGGTAATATACATAAATTTAAATTTAATAACTAATTAATAAAACAACACAAAAATTTAATAACAAATAAAAAAATAATAATAAATAGATATTATTTCAAGTACAGAAGATCCTAATTCATGTGCAAGAAAACTTGAAATGAAATCGGAAGTTCTTATTTTTCGAGTTTTCAGTACTTGATTCAAGTACAAAGTGTACTTAATTCAAGACTACAAACTTAAAAATCGTACTTGAAAATCGAACTTGAAATAAGTGCGTGGTCCTCGAATATAGTAATTCCGTACTTGGTTCGATATCAAGTTCGAATTGTTGAGTTTTAAGTACGAAATACTTGATTATTTCTCTCTGTGTATGTATATCATCTAGCTGCCATAGGAACGATCGCTTCAAAATCAACATTTAGTATAAGAAACATTTTTGTTTCTTGGGATATGAAATATCTTAAGGATCTTAATAGATATGGGCACCAAATTTCATATACATATGCACCACACACCTACAAATTTTAACTAACCTTTGACGTAACTTAACCCCGTCCCTACCCATAGAAAAATGAAAGACAACAATGATTTTTATTACAAATGCCAATGCATAACTGTTATTTGATAACTTTTATTAAAAAAGTTAAAGCAGTTGCAGTCCCTGGTTTCAAATGTTTATTTTTATTAATTATTTAAATTGAATTCAATAAATTTTAAGTTTATTTATTTAAGTTTGACCAGTTTTTTTTTTACATTTGAAAGCAATGATTGCTTGTTTTAGGACACCAAAACTTGCTTTTGGATTGCTAAGGCTTTGTGGAACACTCCTGAAAAACTTTTTTAAGATAAATGAAACTTTTTTACATGTTTTTCTTTATAACACTTTTTATAAATGTTTTATAAAATAATCGGCACAAACGATCAGTAAAAGCTATCGTATAAAACTATCAGCGATGACTTTAGAAAAACAATCGTGTACAATAATCTTATAGATTATAATAATATAATATAGAATAATAACATAAAACTATTGGCAAAAAATATCGGTAAAAACTATCGGAAAAACAAAAAAATAAAACTATATGCAAAACTATGGTAAAAACTATCGTCAAAACGATAGGTAAAATCTTTAGAAAAAAAACTATCTGCAAAACTATGGGTAAAATATATAGGGAAAAACTATAGGGAAAACTATCGACAACTATCTTCATTGAATCAAATATCGGATGAAATATTATATATTTATATATACATATAATTTTCTCTAATATTTGTTTTAAATTTTTCAATTATATTAAAAAAATATAGCGCAAGCTAACTTTGGCGCGCCAAAGTTTGAATACCCTTGCAGTGCCCTGCGTAAGCCGTCAAATTTTTTTCAAAATTTGTTAAAGGTTGATTTTGAACCGATCGTTCCTATGGCAGCTCTATGATATAGTTGTCCGATTTACACCAAATTTGGTCAGCCTGTTTAAAACTTATTCAAACACACAATGTGTATATTTGGTTGAGATATTTTAAGAACCAAAAATTTTTCATACTAAATGTTGTTTTCGAACCGATCGTTCCTATGGCAGCTATATGATATAGTAGCCCGATTTACACCAAATTTGGTCAGCCTTTTTAAAACTAAATCAAACACATAATATGTATATTTGGTTGAGATATCTTGAGAAACAAAAAAGTTTTTCATACTAAATGTTTATTTCCAACCGATCGTTCTTATGGCAGCTATATGATATAGTTATCCGATCCGTCCGGTTCCGACATATGTACTGCGTACAGTAAAAAGACGGACCTGTACCAAGTTTCATCAAGATAGCTTCAAAACTGAGAGACTAGTTTGCATAGAAACAGACAGACAGACAGACAGACAGACGGACAGACGGACAGACAGACGGACAGACAGACGGACAGACAGACGGACATGGCTATATCGACTCAGCTCGTCGCCCTGATCAAGAATATATATACTTTATGGGGTCTGTGAGGCCTCCTTCAATGCGTTACACATTTCGTGACAAAATTATAATACCCTCTGCAAGGGTATAAAAATTTCATAAGCATTATATTTTTAGACCCAGTACTTTAAAAAAGTACAAATGGGTCTATTACGTTTGTGCACATGTGCGTAACAGGCAGAAGGAGGCAGACTCCATAAATTGAAATACAAAATTTCGATGTCGAATTACAGAGTCTCTTTAATGAGCCTTGATTTTTAGTACATTTAACGAACACTCTAATCCGAACTTGTCCTAAAAATTTCATTCAAATTGGATAATAAGAGCGGAAGTTATTCAACTTACAATGTTACGGGCAAAAGGAAGAAGAGACGCTAGCGACTTCTATGTTTGTCAACTGGTATCTTCGTGGTGGCGCCATCTATTGAAATTTCTGGTAAGTAGCATTGTTAAACAACATTCAACAACAACGTCTTATTATCGGAATCTATATATAATTCGCTTCTTAGTAATCTCCCGAACAGAGCAATAATAACATATATGTATGTATGTTCTGTGATTCACGCATTGTCATGCATTTAACTAATAGTTTGCTTGTCAGCGAAAGTTGTCGAAAAACTCATGTCCGTCCAAGAAAGGTTCAAGTTCGATTTAATTTAAATTGTTGAACAAAAGTTATTCAGCTAAATTGTGTGCTAATGCAAATGGAAGCAAAGTTAATAGAAACTTTAATTCACATACAAATTAGTTGGGTTGAATACCAGAAATATGACGGCAATGTATAAGATTTAGCTTCATAGACGAGTAGATGGAGTTGGCGAAAAAATTTGTATATAAAGGTAAATCATGCAATTGTTCACATGTATGTAAGTCAATTATAAAATAAATTTTTTAATCCATTCTTAACAAATATCGTGCACTAAGCAAAAAAAAACAGTGAAATTCATTTCTATACAATAAAGCATCCCTTTGCAACAAAGTATTTCTTTCATTTTACACAATTTAAAGTATTAATCTACGTGTATGTTTAAAATGCGTCTTACAAATATCATTGCAACAAAGTATTTTTTAATCAGTTCACATGAGATGTGATTCACATGAAACAAATAAAGTACGTTATATATTTTATATTCCCCATTGTTACAACATAGTATCAATACCCTATAAAAAGACATACAAACGATATTTTCAGTTATTTTACACAATTATTTTGAGCTGTAAACATGACGCTAGAGTGGAACAAAATAACATGGAAATATTATTTTCCAACATAGAGGATAATAGATCTTCCGTTTAATGAGTCTTTAAAATAAGAAAAGCAGAACGAAAATCTACTAGATTTGGTGAAAAGATAAAGATAACATGTGAGGACTTAATAATATTTTTACCAGAACAATATAACACCTTGTCGGATGAGGCAATAAACTTGTTTGATTTAGGAAAGCATACATTTCTGAAATACAAAGTGTTTGAGAAGAACTATCAACTACAATTTTCCGAGAACATCTCTCAACTATCCAAAGTAAAAAATAAAATAAAAAATGCATTAAGCTACAGTGGAGCAAGCTCGACAGTAGGATACTCAGTACTTTTTGAGTGCAAAGAGCTCACTATAGATTGTTCTTCAATGTTGCGTACCATACAATAGATGGCGCCACTACGAAGTTAATAAACACAGAGGTCGCTAGCGTCTCTTCTTCTTCCTTTGCCCGTAACATTGTTTTTTGAATAACTTCCGTGTTTGTCATCCGGTTGAAATGAAATTTTCTGGACAGGTTTGGACTATAGTGTATATTATATGTACCAATAATAAAGTCGCTAACATTAAAGGGGCTCCTTCAATTCGACTTCGAAATTTTGTTTTTCAATTTCTAGGGGCGGAGAGGGGCAAGGCGAAAATCTAAAACCAACTTGATCAATTTGATATATAGATAAACCTACATACCAAATTTGGTGTCTCTAGCTTTTATAGTCTCTGAGATCTAGGTGTTCATATTTTCCAAATTTTGATAAGCCGTATACTATCCGTTTATTATCCGATCCGTATAAAACTTTCAGGACAGGATTGGACTAAAAAGTTTATCATGTATACCAAAAATCATATCGCTAGCATTAAAGGTGCTTTCGTTATTCGACTTTGAAATTTTGTTTCAAATTTACGGGGCGGAGGGGGCTGCCACGCCTCCTTCTGCCTGTTACGCACATTTTTTTGCACAAACTTAATAGACCCATTTGTACTTTTTTAAAGTACTGGGTCTAAAAATGCAGTAAGCTACAGTGGAGCAAGCTCAACAGTAGGAGACCCTGTACTTTTTGAGTGAAAAGCGTTCACTATAGATTGTTCTTCAATGTTGCGTACCATTCAATAGATGGCGCCACTACGACGACATAGAGGTCGCTAGCGTGTCTTCTTCTTCATTTTGCCTGTAACATTGTTAGTTGAATAACTTCCGCTCTTATTATCCGATTTGAATGGAATTTGCAGGACAGGTTTGAACTATAGTGTAGATTATGTGTAACAAAAATCAAACAAATCGAAATTTTGTATTTCAATTTCCGGGGGCGGAGGGAAGCGTGGCAAAAATCTAGAACAAACTTGATCCATGGGAGATCTAGATGAACCTAAATGCCAAATTTGGTGTCTCTAGCTCTTATGGTCTCTGAGATCTAGGTGACACAAAAAGGGACAGACCGACAGACAGACGGACATGGCTATATCGACTCGGCTGTTGATGCTGATCAAGAATATATAAACTTTATTGGGTCTGCCACGCCATTTGTACTTTTTCAAAGTACTGGGTCTAAAAATTGAACGCAAATATATTTTAAGCCTAGTGGTTTATTTTAAGAGTTATCAAGAATTAAAGTGAGGGCCGAATATTTGTGTAGCATATGTTAATGTATGGTAATTTGCATTCTTGTTAAGAAAAAACCTGGCAATGGAATTAAAAGAAGCATTAAACTTATTTTCTATAGAATAGTCCAGAAGTGATGTACGCTTTTGTTAATACTAGTTTCGCCGGCTTTGTTAAGAATTCCTGTGTAGGCCTCAGTTGCCTTATGAACTAGTAATATGGTAATTCCCAGATAGTGTACTATTGAAGTTCAATATTTATTATAAATGCAGTTTAGATCGGATAGTACAGATAGCTATGTCTAGAATTTATATGCTACAATTCATTTGAAACTTGTGAAACTCGTAAATTGTCAATCGACTGGAACACGACAAGTCGATTAACTTTTTAAAAACGATAAACACAAAAAATTTTCCCATTAAATCCATCGAGTAGATAAGTCGATTAGAATGATTAGTAAATAGATATAGATATTATTACTCGATTATTGAATCACTTGGCAACGATTGTCTTGAATACAGTGGGATGCTTGTGGGCTGGCAATTGACTATAACAATAAGTTTTAATTGTCTCCAGATCAATTTCCGCATCGGGCGACAAAATGCAGATGACACCTAATCGATGACCCCAAAGTTTATTCGGTATACCAAGTACGGCCACATCGTTAATACTCGGATGTGAGATGAGGGCCTTTTTGATCTCTGATCCGTAGATCTTGTAACCTCCTACATTAAAGACATCCGACGATTTGCTAAGAAAATGAAAGTTGCCATTTTGATAGGCGCAAATGTCGCCAGTCCTAAGAAACTTGTCCGATTTTTCCTCTACGGCTGCTCTCGGTTGTTCCAGTTGCTGATGCTCCCATCCCTGATCTTTCTGATCCAGTTTCTCCAATTGTTTTTCCAGCTGCAAAGGAGCTGGCCGTGTGATCTTTAGCGGAAATAGATGATCTCCGAAAATTTCCATTTCTCCAATCACTGTGCTGAGCACCGATGAGCTTGTTACCCTCCTTTCCTGTTCCGTTTCATTCACGTTGAGCGATTCATTTTTACAGCTGACCAGCTGATCACCTTTGTTGTTTACAAGACGGGCCGTGACACCGACGAGAGGAGCACCCAACGTACCCGGACGATAATCGGTACTGCAGGGAAGTTCATCGAGTGCCGGACCTAATACCAAACCCGTCTCAAGCATGCCGTAATACTCGTATATATTCTGTCCCGTAATCTCTTGCCAGCGATAGAAAACCGACTCCGGCAAAAGACCATAGGCGGTGGCCATCAATCGGGTCTTCTGCTTGCAATGATTGATGATGTACTCGACCATGCGAGGATCTTGGGCAAACATCTTATCGTATTCGGCAATGAGACGCTTGTAGATGATGGGCATGGCCAGAAAGATGTTGACCCTCTGCTTGGACTTGCTATTGATGCTCAACAATGAGCTCCAGGCAGTATGGCTATCGAATTTCTGTTGCAACACAATGTTGCCTCCCACGCCAAGTAATGCTCCCATTGCGGTATGCATGCGATTCATGGAGAGAATCGGCATCATGCAATCTGTAGCATCTAGATGCCAACTGGATACGAGACAACGCATTTGTGCCTCAATATTTCGATGGGTTAACATGACACCATTGCGTCCACTTGCCGAACTCGGTGTATAGAGAAGCATCGCTGGCGCATTGGCATAATAATCATTGGGCAATGTGCTTTCCGGAATGAGGGCGCCATTGAGTCCGACAAGCTGTTTGGCGTACATTGTTGTCGAGGAGACGCTCTCCGAGTTGGGCATAAGTCCATGATCCAACACAATGCTTGCTGTCTGCATTTTCTGTGCCAATTCCTGTGTCATTTCCTCACACTCGGGCGTTCCAATCATCAATTTTGCCTTGCAATCGGTCACCTGGCCAAGCAATTCATCTGCTGCCTCATTTGGATCAAGCGGCACGGCTACCTGTCCCGAGATCCAACAACCCCATTGTATCACAATCCACAAGGCGTTGTTTGAGCAGAGAAACGCAACATTTGATTGCGAGGCACTGCCTGCAGTGGAAAAGGTAGGTAAAGAAGTAGTTTAAATCTAGTGAATAAAGCAAGTCCTAAAATAACAGACAGCAGGCACTGCTTTGGTCACTAGCGTGAACTGGCGACTTCACAGTGATGTATCGCTTACCACAAAAGTTAGATATCTGTATGGCCAGTTTCTTGGCGGTAATATAAAGCTGAAAGAAGGTAAACTCGCCAGCCACATCCTTCACAGCGATCTCATCCGGAAAGAGCATGGCCTTCTTAAACGTTGGCACCACAAAGTTATTGCGTTCATCCTCCCGAAAGCTGTTTTTTAGCTTATCAATTAATGTGTCCTGTTACCGGATTCAATACCACTTATATATCTGGATTAATATATCTCTCTCATTGTGCTCACCTTGTGAATTAGATCTGAGGAACAGAGACGCACCCAAGGACGCAAATGAAATCTTTGCAAACGTCTTAGTGACAACATTTTTGTTTCCGAAATAAATTTTTCCGAATACTTGTCTCGTTTCTCGATGATTAGTCAAAAGAATTTTGGCAATATTTGATGCAACAAAAATAATAAACTTGTATTCTCAAATATCAACCAAACAACTCTACGCAAAACTCAATGCATGCTTTGTTCAAGTTAATAAAAGTATTGAAAATACTCAAGTAGAAAATGTAGCATAATGGAATAAAATATTAAAGTAATAAAAATCAGGGATTAAACCGTAACCGAAACCGGAGAAGGCACGGCGTGGATCGGATTACTGATAACGATATGGCTGCCATAGAAACGATCGGATTAAAGTCAACATTTAGTATGAAAAACTTTTTTGTTTCTTAAAATATCTCAACCATACTCACAGATTGTGTGTCTGGTATCATTATATACAATCTGATCGAATTTGGATAAAATCAGACATACTATACATATTTCATAAACATTTCTTATGTCGAAACTTGAATACAGGTCTCTGCAACAATCTGGCGCGCCAAATTATGTAGCTAATTACATAAAATATATGCATTTCTTATTGAACAACATTGAGATGTTATGATTTAGTAGACAGTGAAATTGTAATCTGAAAACGTTAAAATCTTACGTATTTGTGAGTTGTATTGACAGCATTAATATATGTACATTAGGCCGGAGCGAAAAACACTTTTTTTTTAATTTCCAGTTTCTTGGGTGCGGAATCGTTGACCCGCTATAAAATAATAATGTGTGCAAAAAATCAGATTTTTTGGAGCCCATCCTGAGGTGGCGCACCGACGTTCTTTTTTGAAAAATCACGCAAAAATTGAAAAATTTCGGGAAAAATGTGATATAAACAAAAATCATGGTCGTTTTCCACAAAAAGCTTATTTTTAATACGTTGACCTAACATTTTTCTTTATAAAACTGTATCAACTGTTAAGATCGGTTTAATAATGTAGAAGCTAGAATTTTTTTTATGGACATCAAGTTTTGTAGTAACCGTCAGCTTGCATGTGGCTATAACAGTGCACTAGTATACAATTTGAAATTTTTTGCCTGCCTCAGAGATCTTTATATTTTTTTCATATAGATTTTGGCCTTCTAAATACGAAAACGAATTTAAAAAAATTTTCCTCTTCTTAGTTTTCAACATAGAATTTTTTTAAATTTTGTTCGAATTTTTTTAAAGATGACTCAGCTTATTTGAGCATAAATAATAAACGCGATTGGCGTTTTCAACAAAGAAAGTCTCTAACTAAAGGTAATAAAATTTCCTAAAATGTTTCTATACAATGTTTTAAAATCAGCATGATCGTTATGATGTTAGAGCCTTTTAAAGTTAAAAAATTTGAATTTTTTGTGAAAACAGCACGGTTAAAGGTACAAAGAAAAATTCAAAATGTTTATAAATCGCAAAAATATCTTTAGTTTGACAAATTGAGCATAGAGTTTGGACTTTCTCGAGCAAAACAAGCCATCGTTCATAAAAATCGGCTGACGAATGACGAACTTATCCATACATTTTATTTTCCCCTAACCAAAAAGCTCCATACCACGAAACACATTTTATTGTGTTCGCTTGCGGACGATTTATATTCAAACTGACGGTTATTACCCAATTTGAGATCCATAAAAAAAATTCTAGCTTCTACATTTTTTAGCCGATCTTAACAGTTGATACAGTTATATAAAGAAAAATGTTGGGGCTACGCATATAAATAAGCATTATATGGAAAAAGATCAGGTTTTCTTTTTATATCACATTTTTCCCCAAATTTTTTCAATTTTTGAGTGATTTTTTAAAAAAGAACGTCGGTGCGCCACCTCAGGATGGGCTCCAAAAAATCTGATTTTTTGCACACATAATTATTTTATAGCGGGTCAACGATTCCGCACCCAAGAAACTGGAAAATAAAAAAAAAGTGTTTTTCGCTCCGGCCTAATGTACATGCATATATGTACATATATGTGCCTATAATTACTGCTTACTTGGAAACGGATCATTGACTAAGATCAGTAACAGCAGCAGCAACATCAGTAAGAATAACAACAGTGAGAATTAAACTTCTCTTGCAACTTGACATAAGCACCATAGCAACAATATGAGTCAAATCAGATCCCAATCGTTATTTATATTTGTATAAACAATATTACAATAATCTGCCCTTAAAATAGGCTTACGTTAATTAATTTTGTGCAGATCTTAAGGTTATGCAGAGGAATTGTTTATATACATATGTACATACATATATAGAGTAACATATCCGCCATAAAAAATAACAGATATGTACGCGATCTATTGCAAAGCTTAACTTTTCCAAAGCTTATCGAAGACACATGCAAAGCTATACAGAACTTATCAAATACACTAACTAGCACTCAGATGTAACTTAAGTTAACACGAAACTGTCAAGACAAACCTTTCAAACTTTGTTCTTCTTTGGCTTGCTCTTCGCTTTGTAATTTAATTTAAAAGTCTTAAGGCATCTTCAAAGATTTTTTCCTCGACATTTTGTATGCATATATGTACGTTGACCAAATTGTCAAAATAGCATTTATCGTCTCTTCTTTTAAACGGTTCCTCAATTTAGTTTTTATCAAATTTCCTTGGATAAGAATCCTCCCCACTTCTGCATTTGATTTTGGCAATGAAAGAAGAGTCAGAGCGAAAATCACCAGTTCGAATAACGGTTTTGTTTCTGATCCAAAAAATTAAGTTTTTCAACATTCTCTCATTTTGAAAGGTTAATGTTGGCAAGTTTGGAAACTATTTGTTCCTATATCATTACCAATTTCGAAAAGCTTTAAAATTTGCAGTATAGAATCTTTTTTGGAGCACGAATCTTAAAAAAGGACAGACTTCTGGGTAAACATTTACAGCAAGCGTGCTCTCTCTCTTCGTCTTTGCAGAAGGCAACAACATAAGGCAAACGCAACAACAAAAAGAAAGACTCTCTGATTGCTTTGCTCACTTACAAATTCTCAGTAGCTGAGCGACGTAAGGTTCTGTTCTTATCAATCGCAGTGTTGCCAATTTAGCTATTTTCCCGCTAGATCTAGCGGTTTGCAATTGGCATATGTGGAATAGATTGTAAACTAGCGGCTAGCGGGAATTATAGCTATTTTTCAAGCAAAGACCGAAGTGTACAACTACGTGGATGCGGCAGGAAACAAAAGGTTATCGGCACTAGCATCATTTGCGCTGAGCATCTTATCGCTGCCATGGTCGAACGCAGAGTTAGAAAGGGTAGCCAAATGAACAATATAAAAACAAAACTGCGAAGTAGAATGGCCATTAAAACATTGAACTCAATTTTACACATAAGGTATTTTATCTGTTCAACTCATATTTTATAATTTTAATAACATTTAATTTCATATTTGTAGATACGGAATACGCCGAGAAAATAAATGCTGTCACAGCTATGAAGTTCCAGCAGTATGCCTTAATAAGATAGGGACTGGTCAGACTTATACAAGTTCTGCAGCAGAAGAGGACATTTTGGACGAAATTGATACATTTTCAAAACTACTTGTTTAAATTAATAATAAAAAATATCGTTTCACTACTCTATCTTTTTTTTTTTTAGCTACCATCAACATTTTCTGGCTATTTCTAGCTTTTTTCAAAGGCTAGTTTAGCTTTTTGAGGGCCCGAAGAGTTGGCAACACTGATCAAGCGATCAGTAAGAGAGCGATTCGTGTGTTACGATCAACCCGAAACCTGAGAGCGAGAACACGAACGAACGGAAAATTCCGTTTCGTTTTGTTCGGTCTTTTGAGTGAGCTTTGCTTTGTAGGCTTGCTGTTACAAGGTCACAATTCTTGCAGTCAGTTTTAAGTTGACTCTTGACAAGTGAAATACACGAATATAAAATTAAACATGTTGATATGTTAATGTTGAATACTTTATTGGCGCAACCAAAAGGATATCAAAGTCATACCCGGGGTCCTACTACAATCCAGTGATAAAGAATCTTTGTACGACCAAGAGATCCTTTAGGATTTAGCACGCAAATTGCCACAAAATATAGAGCCGGTTAATTTTACAACTTTTGTGCATTAAATAAATTAGAAGACCTATTTGTATCCTGCTGGAAAAAGTGTGGTCGTAACTAAATTTAAAATTTAATTAATCGCAAGTGCACAGTGCTGTTCACTTAGAACATATGTAAGTCTCACTATACCGAGCTGTAC
Source organism: Drosophila neotestacea (assembly GCA_035044365.1). Lineage (NCBI taxonomy): Eukaryota > Metazoa > Arthropoda > Insecta > Diptera > Drosophilidae > Drosophila > Drosophila neotestacea. Next base: position 18,735 of record JAWNMD010000153.1, read on the forward strand.
GTGAACAAATCAAATCAGTGGACCGCTTGATAAAGTGGGAGCACCTCGAAAGTAAAATTAAGTCTATCACAGCCCGCTTAACTGGAGTGTGATCACTACCCAATCTCCGTTAAATAACTCTAATTGAACAACATAGTAAAGTTCAAACAAATAAAACATAAACCTGAAATTAACAAACGATAATTATAAATTATTTATAATTTAACTCAACTTCTTCGGAAAATACGCCGTGTACATCAATTTTCTAGAAAGCAGTCCTTTCATCAGTTGAATCGAGTACTTTCTGAACTTATGAAGGATATAAGAAATATTTCAATTAGAAGACATGATTTTTGAAAAGTAAACAACCTAAGCGAACTACTGTGCGCCGTTAATATCGAGAATGAACCGAACACGGTAAGCTGTGCGCTATTAACTTCAGCAAATTTGCTGAACCGCCTAGAAGCCATGGTAAGCAAAAATTTGTAGCTCACAAAAACCTCGATTTCACACATCTATGTATTCAGTTAGTGACCCTAGAAATGACCCCCGAAAGAAGGCCGTAAATTTTTGGTGCCATCGAGCTACAAATGCTGAAAAGGTATTACAACTCGGAACGGATTATAACGAATGGAAAACATTGAAAGAACACCTCATCGATGAATTTCAAACGCAGACCCCGTCTTAATTTATAAATCATTAAACCGTCTTTGGTTATATAAAAATGACACTTTGCCTCTTTTACATCCACTGCTGATTCTGAATAGCAAAAATTAATGGTTTGATCTGATGCAGGTACATTGCAGGAGACTGCGAAAGTTTCGGCATTGAATGTCCAGTCAGTTATAGAATGCTGTACCGTTGCACCATACATTTTCAATATTAGAAAGCCAATTACTTCACTGACTATGGCTTTGAGCCTTTTGATCTTCCCGAGATTTCGGAACATATCCTGCCAGCAGGAAACGACGAAGTTCTCACACGAGTCATTATCGGCTCTGCCTACCACTCTCTCTCCATGAACCAGTCCAGCGACGACATGTCTATAGTGCTTATACTTTTTTTATTATAGTTATATTTTTTAAATGTCGTCCTATTTATACCCCGTTTTTTACTTATCCATCTATGAACATGAAATACTTTTCCAGCTGTAATCGTGGGAATTGTGGTTGGAGAGGTTTTTTTTTGTTTTTTTTTTTTTGATAAAATAAAATTCATACATTTTTTTTTGACAAAATAAAATATACGCATTTATTTTTATTTTTGATATGTGAGTATGTATACATATGTATATAATTGGATTTTTCTTTATTTACTGTGTTTGAGTCTAATAAAAACCGCGCACAGCTCTAACGGTTAAGTTGAATTAAAACAAGGCGATATTACACGACGAGTTCATTTATTCAAGAACAACTTAAGACTAACAGATAATTGTGCATTGCGTTATAACGAAAGCTAATTTCGGGCATTTAAATGTTTACAATATTATAAAGGCTGGGAACGAAATTACTTAGCGTTGGCTGGGAACGCAAATCTGCTGACAGTGAGTTATTTCGATCAATGCTGATTGATGGGGGAGAAGCTCGGCTTAGCTGCTCTTTGTTTACAAGTGCAGCCTGTGAAAGTTTACATTATTGGAATGGGGAATTTGGTGTCTAGACTTATGTATAACGTGGACATAGAATATATTATGTATAACGTAGACATAGAATATGCCACTATATACCTATATATTTGTATATGGAGATTGTAGAACGGTTCAATATTTTGAAATATTTTAGCAATCGACACTTTCCATTTATCAGGCTCGCAATAATCTCTATGACAACTATGACCACATTGAAAAGAGGAACAATACAGATCCCAAATACATTCTTAAGCCATTGTCTGACAATTAACATTACACAAATCGAAGAAACATTTAATAATCTGATAACAGAAAGTTCAAAATTGAATAATGTTCCACAACTTACTTAATCCAAGCATTAAATGGAGGAATAAATAAATGCAATAATCGAAACAAGCGAGGACTGTTTAACATTTTAGGTTCAATATACAAATAACTTTTTATCACATTATAAAAATTGAATGGACACAAAAACATACGCCTAGTATAACAGAGCCACTAAAAAAATATTCCGAATGTCTCATTGAAAAACTAACCTTCTTAACCACACCATGTGTGACAAAAATGGTCAAATTATCAGTGAAAATATTGTAGGCATATATTATTTACACATTAATAATGTTATAAACACTCCTACAAAAAATATAATCATAGACTATTGTGCATATTATCACAATAATTTATGTCAATATTATAAAATAAGAAACACCAACTTAAACTTTCCAAAAATATCGTAAATAGTAATACACTTAATAATGGAAACCAAATTTACTAATTACTTGAACGCAACACAAGAAAACTTAATCGAAATTGAAAATATTTACAAGTACATTTACATTGAAAATTATAAAGTTGTCAGGGTGTTCAATTTTTCTGCAGAGCTAAAACAAATTTCATATTTCAAATTGTATTTAACAGAACACAAATTTAATAATTTCTAAGCACAATGTAAAAATGTATCACCAAAGACAACAAAGATAAATCAAACAATAAACAAAGAAATAAAAACTAATTTAGAAACAGTTAAAAAAACAAATACTAAAAAATATCCGAGCATAAGCGCTTGATGACAAGCTTTAATTTAATAGAGTGGGAGTGACATAAGAAATAACAGATCTGTCATAAAATGTAAGCGATCTTTTGCAAAGCTTCACTTTTCAAAAGCTTATCGAAGACATATGCAAAGCTATTCAAAACTTATTAAAGACCAAACCAACACTTGGATGTAAATTATCAGAATTCAAATATGTAAGTAAACTAATGTAAACAAGTCGTCAGAGGTTTGTAGGCTTGATCCCAGATTGCAGATCACAAATAATGCAGTCAGTTTTAAGTTGACTCTTCACAAATGAAATTCAATAATATAAAATTAATTAAAATGTTATTATGTTTTATTGGTATGTAAATGTTTTTAATTTGCTAACTACCAACGCTGTAAACTAAAACAAAATTCACTCTTAGTTCTATGAACAAGACATGGCACAGAGATTAAGATTAAACCCCTAAAAGTCAACGTTTTAACTCCCAACTTCCACCAAAAAAAAAATGAAATAAATTTCATAACAGTTATAATATTATATTATGTTATATTATATTATATTAGATTTTATTGATATACACTAAAATGTAAGCTTTATATAAAACAAATCAAATTTGTATACTTAAGAATTAAGTTATTTTGTGTCTTTGCTTTAACTACATTTAAATTGTTTGCTTAAATAAAAAAATTCTGAAAAGAAAAGAAAAACCAGTCCGATTTTTATTGATTAATTATATTTTTAAAACTAATAATATCGTATGGATTTATACATAAACATAATCCAATTTTTTAGGTGATCTGGAAGAAGAATTTTATGTAACCGTTAACCGAAAACCAAAACCCGACAAAAACCGAAACCGTAACTAAAATCTTGATTCGTGATTAGGTTTGACACCCAATTGATTGATTAACTTTATTTAGCTTTTGGTATAGGTGAAATTTTTAATAAGCCGAAGTTTTCAGCAAGATGAATCGTAAAATATAAGGTAAAGGAAAGGAAAACGAACCAAGGCTGCAAGCCTGTCCGAGCCGAACCTTGCAGAGCCGGTTCGGTTCGGGTTTTTTGGACTACCCGAACCGAACCACGAACCCCTTTAAAGCTTCGAGCACCGTACCCGAACCTGAATCGGAGCACTTTCATAATAAAAAGGTTCGGCTCGAGCATTTTTTTCAACCAATATAAAAATTTCTGTATTATTATTATATTACGTACTCTATGTTCATACAGGGTAATATGACATTAGTTATATTTCGATAACGTATTTGCCGTGCCTCAAAAGTAGGAAAGAACGAAAATTACTGTTCAATTCAACTATTACTAATTGCTTAAACGAAGTAGTGTCTTTTACTTCTGCTTTAAATAATTTAAATCAAATTAAATATTTAAATAAAATAAAAGCACATCAGAAATCTATTAAATAAACATTTTGAAATAAAATAAATACTATTATATAATACTTAACTATTTTTTAAGTTAAATATAAATGTTATGAATATAATCGCATTTCGGTCTACATTTCCTAGAAAACGATGTTTTCACAGAAATCGATAATCTTTCAACAAATCTTTAAGAACGCGTTATTGTTGTATTAAAAATGTATCAATTCGGCTCATAAATGTTTTTGATTTTCACATTTAACCTTTAGAATTTTGTTTAAGTAATAGACACTTACACATACATATTTAAAGAACTTATAAAATATTCAACCAGCAAAAAGGTAGCAAGAAAAATGAATAGCATTGAACCAAAGTTCGAACCCGAACCTTTGATTCAGGGGCTCCATAAACCGGTCCGCGAACCGAACCTTTTTATAACGCTATGGTTCGAACCCCCGTATCAAACCTACCCCCACATTTTGGAGGTTTGCAGCCTTGAAACGAACTACTATAAAAAAAATAATTTTAATAACTTAATACGGAAATAATTATAAAAACCCTATTAATAGCTTTTAAAAATGCAAACTATGTTACATAGCAGAGAGTATCGTCACCAACACGACTGCTTTATTGGGACGCTTCGAATGTGAGCATGACAATTTGGCTTACAATGTACTTACTATACATAGGAGATCGAACTGAATTCTGCTACATAGTTATGCCAGCCACAAATTTGATGTCACGGATACACTCATAGAAAAACTAATATATCAGCCTGGGAGGAAAATCATTTTGTCTGCTTTTTAACTCTCGCTTCCACCTTATACAGGCTAATTGGATATCAGGCTAGTTATTCGATGAAGTACTTAATCAGATTATGGAATTGTGGAAGTAACTTCTTGCTACAGTTGATACTCCACGAACTTTCTACTCGTTATTGACTTTACTCGAAAAAGTTCTTACTTGCTAAAGTTTTACTCGTTGCAGTTGCTACTTGACTAAATTTTCGACCATAGCTTTTGTACTTACTCGCTGAAACCCTTTGAGGTAACCAAGGCAGAATTGAGCAGATGTTTAACTTATTTAGGGTTTGGATGTCATAGACTGGATTTGGTTGTCTCAAGTAAGTTAATTTATTGAAATAAATAAAATAAACGGCATTAGATTATGTTATAAATGTGTATTTGCAAACAACACGAAAGATTCACTCTCACACACAAAACCAACTACAAGAACATAGCAATAAGTCTAATTACAAATTCATATTACACATTAACATCCTCTTGATATACATGTGTACAATTATATACAATTTACAATAGAAATTATGACAAAACAAAAAAAAAAAAACAGGACATGAAAACTAAATCGGATGACCACAAATCGAAGGCATTAAGTTGAGCCATCAACTGAAATACCAAAACAATACACGGTCACTTTTTGAAGCAGATCTTTAGTATGCGGATGACTGGCGCCTCGAAAAGTGCAGATATGACAAAGGCGGTGCCAAAGGAGACAACGGCATTGCCCAAAAACATGGTCAATATCATTGGGTTGCTCAAATGGACGGTACCGCTCATATGTGACGATAAGATGAACATTATGATAGGATGGATTAGATAGGCGCAGTAGGTGAGACGCGACAATGGCCAGAGTACACGATAGGAGAGTATTGCATTCACCATGGGCGCCAGACCCCAACAACAGGATAGAACAATCCAGATAAGACCGCATCCAAAGGCGGTATGGCCAACGCCCACATAAAAGGCGGTATTTACTGCACTCAGCTCGCCATCCCAAACGCCTAGGACGACCAGCAGGAGAATGCCAAGGCTGACTGCCCACAGGCTTAAATTGACCCGTCTGGAGATTTGCGGTGGCTTCTTTATCTTATACAATGCATAGCCAGCAAACATGCCTAAAAGTAAGTATAGGACACTATTACTCTACCTCAAGACGATTTAAATTGAGATCAAGGTCGTCAACTTACCTACGATATAGGGACCCACACGTTGCCAGGGTTTGTCATAGAGAAAGTCAAACGACTCAAAAGGAAGCGCCACCTTATGGGTGTACTGATGCTGCAGGGAAATGATTCCAGCAATACTCCACGAGCTGATCAGAAAGATAATCAGCGCTAATGCCACAGCCTTAAAGTATCTGAAAAGAAGAACAGTTTAATAAAATGGGTTCAATTAAACTGAATAGGAATCGCCTGAACTGTGAAATCTACGGGTCGGACAACATAGTAGAGTACCTTACAGGGTTTAAAAACATATGGTTGTTTAGTAAATAATTTAAAATCTACGATACAAAATCAAAATATATAATTTTTTGTTGCTTTTTGTCAGCGTTAAATAATGAAAAATATAATATAAAAAGGTTTAAAATTTGATACCCGTCCCAAGTAGACATTCTACGATGAGCAAAAAAACGTTCTAATAAAAGAATGCAACATAATTTTCCTGCTTGGGACAGTGTTTTGTTTTACTTACTTTCTGGATAGGGCCAATAGCAGGGATCCCATGAGATAGAATTGCATATCATTGGCCATATACCAGCTCCACATCATGCACATCTCGTGCTGTGGAAAGAAGTTGTTGATGTACAGTATGTTGCGCCACCAATAAATGCGGCATGTATTATGCTCAATTTTGGCTGGCTGAAAGACAGATGAGTCCAATCCCTGCCGGACAGCAAAATCATTGAACAACACTACAAAGAGGTAGACGGGCGTGAGTCGCAGATATCGATAGATGAGCATCATAAGCGTCTCTATGCAACTGCGACGGACGAAGGTGCAGGATTCCGTGGAATGTTTGCGTTCCTGTTTCACATAGAGTAGGGTGACCAGCAGACCGCTTATGAAGAAGAACGAGTCCACGGAGAAGGTGGCATTTCCAATGATCTGATACCAGAACGAACGTTCAGTGATCACGCGTTCAAACTGAAAAAGTTGAGAGATCAATTTGAGGACTTTTAGCACTTTCCTGGATGAATCCTACCTTATTTTCGCCAATGGCAAACATTTGTAGATAAGTGTGGACCATCATGGTCCATAGCACGGAGAAGACTCGTAATCCATGCAAACAGGATGTGTGTGTCTGTAAATAAAATGAGTTGATGAATCATACTGAAAGTCATTGAACCAGTAGCAGTTTTGTCGTTGTAAGAATTCACTAAAAAACCTCAAGTATCCTACTGAAAAAGCTCAAAATTTATTTAAGTAAATTTAATGAATATTCATTTAGTTGAAGGCATTCAAAATGTTATGTAAACTGTCTCCATATTCCTGAGTGTTTTGTATTCCCTGTAGAACAAAATCGAATCGATCACTTCGGTTGTTACGCTCTAACCTGTATCTATTTACGTATATAGAAAAATCAAGTAAATTATATGAATGAAGTACCCAGCTAATTTGAGTGTTCTTAGAAGTAATAAGGGCTTTGGCAGTATCCTGTAATTTAAAGAATCTTTGAATTCTTTTAATATAAACCTTATTTTCACGAAGTATTTTCTAAACTGAGAGCAAATTAATACTACTAAATATTTTAAAATTGTTCATCGATCTGAAAACCAAAGTTTTGAATATTTATACCTACATACAACAAGATGCAACAAAAGTAATGCAAGTTTTCTTTGAAATTTTTTGTCTCTAAACAAATATACAAAAGTTGTGCTTCAGCTTATAACTCATCGTTTAATATGGAAAGCCACTAAGAAAACCACTCAGCGCACAGGAAAAATATTCCGAGACATTTAATATAAAATTAATACGATAATCTCTGACTTTCTTAAAGCAAATATGAAACACTTGAATCAAGTACAATTTTTTATACAATTTTTAGAAAACATTTTGTTTTAAGTTATAAGTGAACCGAATATCTTAGGCCTATTTGCCGATTTTAGTGATTAGTAATAATAAGTAATTAGTTATTACTTATAACACACAATAGTGATTTAATTCACTTAAAGTCTAAATTCAAAAATGTTATCATTAATAAATAAATAAGAAATCCAAAACTAGAATCAAGTAATTTGTACTTGATTTCTAAAATAGATTTTTTGTCTGTGGAGGTAGAATTAATTTTTACCATTAGTAAGCAAAAAAAAACCCTGTAGATGTGAACTAAAACCACTAAAACGACAACACTGTTCAGCTAGACATTTGTATAATTACCTCCTTGGTCTTGTCTATGTTTAGAATGGCCTTGGCATTCGTCTGCAGCGCAAAGCAAAGCAACAGCTGTTGATGTAGAGCTTTAAAACAAAATAAAAATATAACGATTAGGTATAGATTAAGCAGAGAAGGATAGAGATCTTTTGAAACCCTACCAATAGGTTGTTCGGCCTCGTAGGTGCCCGTGACTCCCGTACAGCTGCCTGTCTCCACTTGGTAATCGGTCATCTCAGTTTTTTCGATCTGTTTGACTGTCGAACCGCCCATCGATGTGGTTGCGGTGGCATCACCAACCTCAGCTGCAATTGTGGAGATATCTCCATGTCGTTGTCTATTCCCATTCATATCAATTTGGGCATCCAGCGTATTGTCCCCACTCACACTCACAATTCCATTGCTACCAAGTGGACGCATTTGGAAGAGCTCAAAGGGCTTCCCATAATACGCAGTGTCATAGTCGCCGCTTTTGGAAGCAGCATCACACTTGGCGCTTATAGCGGGTATGGCCGGTGCCACAACGAGACGTCTCTCATCGATCTTTAGTTGATAATATGTAGCAACGATCATAACGAGAAGTAGCGTCAGAAGAAAGCTTCTACAGAGATCAGAGAGTTGGAGAGTATAGTAAGAAATCACAAAAAAAAATCATAGGGAGAGATCAGAGGAATAATCCACAGGAATGATACCAGGTGAAGATCAAAGGGAGGCATCACAGGGAGGCATCACAGGAAGAGTTGATAGGAAGAGAGCTTAGAAAGAGTTCACGAAGAGAAAGCTTATGGAGAGGTAAAGTCATAGAATGAGTTAACAGAAAGGGAACATTGGGAGAGAGTATTTCGTCACTTGGATAGTGGGGTGGGATCAGAGATAATAGGGACCGATAGGAAAGAATAAGAGAGATCTTAGAAAGAAATCAGAGGGACAGATTATAGAGCAAGAGAATAGGAAAAGATCTCCGAGAGAGATGATAGGAAAATATCGTAAGGAGAGATCACTGGGATCGTTACAGAAAGGAATCATAGAAAGAGAGCAAAGGAAGAGATTATTGGGAGAGACCATGGGGGGATATCACAGAAGGAGACAATAGGTAATGCCAATAAGGTAGATGTAACAGGGTGAGAGATCATAGACAAAAATCACAGGGGGGGGGGGACCATAGAAAGAACCCATAGCGAAATAATGCAGGGCGGGAGGAAAGAGTGATCACATTTTGAGCTCAACACCTGACACGTTCTGGCGCCACTTACATGAACACCTGGAACTTCAATTGCCTCCAATGACTGTAAAGACCAGGCACCGTGCGTACACGCAGTACTTGCAACGCCGGCTGTTGCATGGTGGTGTTGTGTGCCCCAAGGACGGTCAACATGCGAGCATAAGGATCCAGGGAAAGTATGGACTGCACGTCATGAGCCGAGCAAGATTTGGGTAGACACTCGCCCAGGCTCAACAATTGCTGCTGTTGATTTTCGATTAGCTTTGAAATTGACAGATTGACTGAGAGATTGACTCACCGTACGATTTAAATGCGGCAGATGCAATGTTATATCTGCTACATAGAACTCCAGCTCAAAGTGCTTTCGCTCCTCGCTGGGCAGTTGGCGATTAAGATCGAGGCAAAACACCATTTGACCCAGCCACTTGTCATTCCCAAACAGTAGCTGACCACGGTAACGACCCGATGAATCATAGGCTGTAAGAAGATAAGAATTGTTGAACATTTAACATCTGTAAAGATTTCTTAAGATCTCAAACTACAACAAATTAGTTATAAATACAGAAATTTAGATCATTCATTATCTGTGAAGATTTTCCTAGTTCAGAAACTACAATAAATAAGTCAGAGATACTCTTATAAATCGCACAATATTAGACAAAGCTAAATATGATGTGCTATCATTATTTCTCGCTCAAAACTTTTAGTGATCAGCGCTTAAGACTTATTTAGGATATGTACATAGCAGAGATAGGATATCAGTTATCTAAGCTCTTCAGGATCAGTTCTTTGATTCTAAGGTCTTTGTGTGTTGCTTATGATTATAATGTCAACTTGTATCTAATAATTATTTAACGAGTTTTTTTTTAAGTTATGATTGGTCAGTATTTTTTGGCTTACTAAACCTAAAATTGTGTTTTATTCCGTTTAATAGAGAAGATCAGCAATCTTATCAGAAACTTATAACGATCGGTTTTGATTGTATGGCTAAGGCTCATGATGTCATCTTGACCTAATAAGTTTTCAACGATCGCAGAATAGCTAATCAAAGATCACTGTTGATCATAATTTATCTCTTGACCTACTAAACCTATAATAATTTCATTTTCTTCTGAGAAACTTTTAGCAATCGCTTTTGATCGTGATCTTATCTTTGGCTTTAAATAAATGATACCTGTTTCGTGATTGTTATATGATCTTATGCTTTAAAGCCCTTAATATTTTCAGTGATGCTTTGATTCTTCCCCCATGATCAGTACTCACCTTTCAGTGCCCAGTCGTAGCTGGAGTGTAATGCAGTTAGATATGCCTGCATCTCCAAACCACACACCTTGCGAACCGTGGTGCGGATCTCGGAGATTTGCCAATAGAAATGATCGTATAGATTCGTAACAATCTGAAAGTAATTGGCCGATCCATAAAGACTCTCAGCCATGCTAGCATTGCCATTTGAGGATGCATTAGTTCCAAGATATCGACTTATGCTATTGATAGTACTGCCCAAGGTCTTTAGTTGCAAATCGTTATCGGTCTGCTTGAGCAACTCCCGACCCTTCTTAGTGGATGACTTATTCCGTAGTACCTTAAAGATGTGTGAGCTGGACGTGGTTGAAGTTGTTGTTGTTGGAGATGTTGCAGTTGCAGCTGTGATTGATGTGGCAGTTGTGGTTGCTGGAGAGGTGGCTGTTGTTGGCTCTGTGGAACTGACATCGGTAAGTTCCGAAATGTCCACGTCGATGGTATCATTGTCATCGGGATTTATAGGCTTATAGCTCAGTTCGGTGGCATCGCCATTGCTCAGGACATGTTGCTCCTCACTACTAAGATCCCCCTTCTTGATAACCTCATGTTCCAGATCCTCGAGATCGCCCAAATTAAAATCAAATGTGACCGGATGCAGCTCGTATTCCTTAAGCGGATGCGGTTTAATATAATCAATGACAGGTAGCACCTTCTCCAGTGGTAAATAGGGTTTCTTTTTCAGCGGCTTCAATGGAAGAATCTCATGTGTATTCAGTGTAAAGGGAGGCTCATCCACCGGCTCATTCGGACCAACTTCATGCAATATGGTTATGTTGTTTCTACTGCCAAAGCGATGCGCTGCAAAGTCACTAAATTGTCCTGTCGAGGCTAAGGCTTTGACTGATTGTGATCCTGTTTTTGATTCCGTTCCTGTTTCCGTGTTGATTTGTGTCTCGTTGTCCTTTGTCCCATGGCAATTACTAGCGACCAAGAGCATAAATATCATTCCCCATAGTCCAACAACAGTTTTGTTAGCCTTAAACCTGAGCGATAACCTTGACATAGTGTCAATATCTCCTCCTTCCCTCCTTCGCAGTTCCTCCTGTCCTCGTCGTCGTCTTGTCTTTGTGATCTTTGCCTTGCTGCTTTACCTTTTTATTTTCAGTCTAATCCTCTAATCGCTTGCCAGCATTTTTCTTAACAATATTATGTTGTGTCTTCTGGAGTTTTGTAGTTCTCTCTTTGCACTTTCATCGTTCTAGGCTTTGTCTTCTTAGTTCATTGGGTTCACAATGCGCATCTATAATATTATTTTAATTAACGTCATAAGAGGATTTATAAGGCCTCTATATGTGATCAGGAGATTGCTGTTCTGAACATCACTTTCGCAGAGAAATTGACCCGAAAATAAAATCCAGAACAGCTACTGGAAGGCACTTTTCGCAACTGGGGTCGGGAACCTTGAGAGTTTCCAAATGCAAAACTATTATTTTAGAAGCGGATAATGTGTATTTTCTTTTCTGGCATCAAAATCTAGCATTCTGATGGTAGGAAAGGATTTTTCAACTTGATTTGCATTCAGTTCGGAAGAAAGAGGCCTAGTGAATTTCTTCCTTTTTTAAATAAGTGGAAAAGAAAAGTCTTTGCTTCGTTAATGTTAGGAAAGAAGTCTTAAATCTTAACCAGTGTTCAAGACGGACATCAGGTTTTATTTTTTAACTTCGTTTTCGGCCTGTCAAAATCCGCAAAAAAAATAATAAATATCCTTTACAAAGGATAAAGGAGATCGAGAGAGAGAGAGAGAGGAAGAGGAAAGAGCTAATATTGGGGAGTAAGTGTTCAAGTGATGTAAAATTTGATGTTTTAGCAGTTGTTTATGATCCGATTTGTCATTTATGGCCATAATTGTTTCTAGGCAGTCGCAGGTTGCACGGATTGTGCCACAGCCTGTGCCACAGCTGAAGCTGCCGCTGCTGCTGCTGCTGTGAAAGCAAAAACCAGAGGAAAAATTACAAAATTTCCTGGTTAAACTTGTTAAACTTGTTGTGACCACCGACGTTGCTCGATAGCTCAGACTGGAACTGAGGCTGATGCCGAATGCTGGAAAATGCTGCATCTGGCATCGAGGTTGCCGTTTCTTACATAACTTCCGCATCTCGCCATCAATTCGCATTGGTGTGATGATCTTCGCATCGGTTTATGCCATTTTCACCTTATTATGCAATTTCAATAATACGATCTAAATTGATTGATATTTTGCATATCGATAATGCTAGAGATTAGCCCGAGAGAGGCTGCAACAGCCTATTAACCTAATAACTATAACCGATCTTTGCACTTCATTTATTAAATTGGTTTTAAATAATATCTAATAAGTTTATCTCAAGGTCCAAGTGTCGAAAAAGGCATTTAAATATTGATGAGATTATCCAAAAATATATTTTCTTTAATCTATCAAAATTACGAGTTATTAGTTATTAGTTAAATTTTGAATTTAAGATATAATATGATGGTAACAGATCAATATAACATATATATGTAATTCTGAAATTCACAGTCACATTTCCCCTCTACAATAATAATAATATCGTAATATCCTAGCTTATATTAGAATATATTTTTCTCTATGTTATTTTTTATTCGATGGGTTTTGGGCTTAAAAATAATGTGCTGTAGGTTTTTGTAATTTTGAAATAATTGTGTATTATAATCTCTAGTCTTTTTCAAATCCTTCCTGAAAATTAGCTTTCTTTCCCTGGTTTCTCTTCTTGTTGTTCTCCCGAACAAAGTGCATTTATATTTATACCCTTGCAGAGGGTATTATAATTTTGTCACGAAATGTGTAACGCATTGAAGGAAGCCTCACAGACCCCATAAAGTATATATATTCTTGATCAGGGCGACGAGCTGAGTCGATATAGCCATGTCCGTCTGTCTGTCCGTCTGTCCGTCTGTCTGTCTGTCTGTCTGTTTCTATGCAAACTAGTCTCTCAGTTTTGAAGCTATCTTGATGAAACTTGGTACAGGTCCGACTTTTTGCTGCACGCAGTACATATATCAGAACCGGCCGGATCGGATAACTATATCATAAAGCTGCCATAGGAACGATCGGTTGGAAATAAACATTTAGTATGAAAAACTTTTTTGTTTCTCAAGATATCTCAACCAAATACACACATTTTGTGTTTGATAAACTGTCTAGCAGGCTGATCAAATTAGGTGTAAATCGGACGACTATATCATATAGCTGCCATAGGAACGATCGGTTTGAAATAAACATTTAGTATGAAAAACTTTTTTGTTTCTCAAGATATCGCAACCAAATATACACATTGTGTGTTTGATTAAATTTTAAACAGGCTGACCAAATTTGGTTTAAATCGGACTACTATATCATATAGCTGTCATAGGAACGATCGGTTCGAAAACAATATTTACTATGAAAAACTTTTTTGTTTCTCAAAATGTCTCAACTAAATATACACATTGTGTGTTTGAATAAATTTTAAACAGGCTGACCAAATTTGGTTTAAATCGGACTACTATATCATATAGCTGCCATAGGAACGATCGGTTCAAAATCAACATTTAACAAATTTTGTAAAAAATCTGTCGGCTTACACAGGGCACTGCAAGGGTATCCAAACTTTGGCGCGCCAAAGTTAGCTTGCGCTATATTTTTTTCCATTAATTTCTTTAACTCTATAAAAACCGAAAAAAAAACTCCGCTTAGTGTTGGTAAACACAAGAATTGCAGTACTATTAACTGCTTCAATCACGGTTGCAATGATTTGGTTCTTGGACAACACACTATAGGTACACATGTTTTAAGTGTGTGTGTGTCTGTGTTTGTGTGTGAGTGTGTTGTGTTTTGTTTGTGTTTGTGCTTATGGGTGGCATTAGCAAGCAACAAAGTGGTGCAACATATTTGCAATTCAATTGTTTAGCAATCGTAATGACAACAACAACATGAGCAATTGGCCCACGCAATATAATGAGGGGCTTTTGGCTGCGCTGGGTGGTAATTGGAGAGGTAAACAACAATGGCAACAACACTAAAACAACAACAAGAAACATGAAAAAAATAAAGGTACACAACTGTTAACTGGACACACGGCGGCGACTTGCGACTTGCGACTTGGACTTGTTGGCTTGACGACAATGCTCAACCGAAGCGATGAAAGTAAAAACCGCGACTGATCAGGCGCCGCCAAAGTTAGCAGCGCTGGAAGCCAATGGACGAGGCCCAAAACGAAGTCGAGGTTACTCGCAAGCCGAGTCAGAGCCAGATACACAGAGCCAAAGCAGAGCTTAAGACAGACCCAGAGCAAATACAGGCAAAACTTCAGCTGAACAGACAATGAGATTGCAGGGGGCAAACGCTAGAGATGAGATCGTGATCCAGCTAACTGGCTAGCATGCATACATGTAATAAATATGTATGTTAACCGTTAACCGCTACTAACCGTTGCCATGATCGTAACAAACCTTATCTGTCATACCGAGCCCGAAATATCCGTTTAGGAACCAAATTATATAAGACGGTTTGTTCGGTTCGGTTCTAGCTAAAGAGGAACATACGGACCTCTTGTCCAGCGGGCCTTTCTGAAACAAATACTGGCCTTCGGGCTTGTTGCTGTTAATTTATATGTTTTTCTTTTTACAATTGTGATTATAAAAAGTTAAATTGTTAACATATTTATCAATTACTTAAAAAGGATCTATATTTTATGGGGCGGTCCGGGCTGGTACATTTAAAAGCTTGACCGGGTCGTGCCGGGCCGTGTTGGGTATAAAAACTATATTTTGGGCTCGACCAAGCCGGGCCTCAAAGCGGAGGCCCGTGCCTATATCTAGTTTTAGCCAACGACAAACATTTAATGAATTTTTCAATTTGAAAACAATAAAAAAAATTGGGCACATAATAATAAACATGAGTACAGCATAGGCACATAAATAAAATTAAGTACAATGTTAAACATTATCAACAAATGGAGTTTGTGTAAATGATCATTAAATTTAAATTGAAATTTAAAAATATTTTATTGTTTTGCTTTTGCTTAACAATTAACCTTGTTCCAAATATAATACACTGAAAAAATACGTTAATAAAATAAAATGTGTCTATGAAAAAACGTATTTAACATTAAAACAATTTTTCTTTATTATTTTGGAACCGAATTTAAACCGGTGTTTCGAGACTGAACCTTAGGCGAAACAAATTAATTGTTAGTTCTACTAAAAAATATTATATATATATTTATATATGAAAGTCCTTGCCCTGACTGACCATCGTGAAACCAAAGTGATTATAGCGATGTATATTTAATGTATATCTACATAAGTTTACCAATTATTCGTGTCACGCAAATCCAAAAAAGACACGCGCTCAGTTTTAACCACAACGTAGCAGACCGAGGCAGAGACACAAAATGCAGTTGCAAGTGCAAGAGCCGCCTTTGTGTAGCTGGCTGTACTTGTGTGAATGTGTGTGTGTGTTTGTGTGTGTGTGAGGTGGAAAAGCGCAATAAAGCAAACAAGCAGAAATCATAAAGTGCACTAAAAAACCAGGCGAGTGCTGCGTCTAAATCCGATTCCCAAAAATGAAATCGTACGTATCAATGCAGTTTCCTTTTTAATGCTAAATCGGGCAAGGAGAGGAAAGTGTGTAACGGCTAAGGAGTGAAAAAGGGGGGAGGGGAGGGCAGGGTATAAAACGTGATAAACACTCTGTAGACGCCAAATAACAAAAAGAAATAAAAAATACAAAATTAAATAACAGTATGGCTATCTTTTCACGCCAAAGATTGCATACCCTTGCAGAGACCTGTGCTCAATTTTCGACTGATGACAACTATATGATATCGTAGCACGATTTGAACCAAATTCACTTCAGATTGTGTAAAACTAATCCAAACACAATCAGTAAGTATGGTGGGTACATTCCAAAAAAACAAAAACAGCTGTTGATATTAAAATTTGTTTGTTTTAGTTTTGCGACGAGATTTAACAAGGTAGCTTCCAATCTGAGGGACTAGTTTAATTAATACTAGTGCCATAATCATAGGTGTCTCATAGCTTGTAGCGCTAGGACGATAAATAAACAATAGTTCAAGTATTTCGAATTCGGCTTAAGAGAAAAATTGGACAATTAAACTGACAGACAGACATGGCTAAATCGACAGAGCTTGTTTCCCTGATCAAGAATCTACAGGTGTACCCCAGAAATCTCTAAAGATTTTGTATCGATCTTGTTTCCAAATCCGCTTAAATCAAAGATTTGAACACTTTGTTTTTTGAATAAATTTTCAGAGTTACAAAAATCTCCTGACAAAAATGTAAATATAATTTCAGAATAATAACTTATGAGTGATATGTTTAGATATTTTATTCAATTAAGTACTTCACTAATTGAATACGTACTTTAGTCCTTTTTTTAATTGTTATAAATGAAAATAGCTAATTTTAATAAATTTAGAGTTATTAAATCTCTCAAGAAATATTTTGAGATTCTAGACTTGTAGATCTGCCACGCCTTTTTTAATGGGTTACTTATTTTGTGACCAAATTATAATACCGTCAGCAAGGGTATTAAAATGGATAGCCTGAGCAGAGATATCCGAGTGGATTGACCAGATGCCAGGTGAAACGGGCAAGTCCCCAACAACGACAACAACGACAGCAACAACTGCAACATTAGCAGCAACAACAACAATAACTGCAACAAGAAAATGTCGCAATCTACCAAAAATGGTAACAAAAACATAATTGAAAAAAAGAAAAAAACAGTTCACTGGCAGGCAATCTGACTTGATGGGGCACAATCACAACTCCACCCCAGCCAATGAATGCGAATGTGTTGCAAATGTGCTGTGAGTGTGCTGTGAGGTGAGTGTGTTGCAAAGATTTGTGGCATGTCGATTATACTTACCTATAGTATATATACTATGACTAAAACGTACAATAAAGTCTCAGTTGTTGTCAGAAGATGATGTTTTAGTTCATGCTCGTTGCACCTTGTACCTTGTACTTAACTTGCCACATTGCTGGCCAAAACATGTTCATGTCTTTGCATAATTTGGTGCAACTTATGTGGCATAGTCATAAATTCGATATAGTCACTAATTGTCCATGTTACCATTGGGCTATGCTGGCCTCCAAAAAGGCCGCCACAACATGATTCATGATGCATGATGCATGCCACATGACTGTGGTGTCATTTTGAGAATGACCCGAGTTGAGTTGCAACCACATACGATTTCAACTGTCAATCAGCGCAGACATTAAGAGAGGAAGCTGCCAAAAGGTAATATTTAAAGAAAGCGTCTTGTTTGCGACTAGTAAACACTTGTTGCAAGGGCGCAACCAAGGGGGAGGGGACTTGCCACTCGTTGAGTTATAGCTTCGTTTCTGTTCGCAGTGCTGCCAACTGTCGGCTTAAAAAAATAGGATAGATACACTCTAAAAAAGGTCAAACAATAATGATTAGGAATGGACGGGATTCGAACAAATTGTTACATTCAAAATGATTTTTAATATTAATAAAAAGTTCCGATTATATAATCTTAAGAGCACACAATATAAATATCAAAGTGAAGATATATTTTGTAGGAAACATATATACATACAGTGGCACTCAGCTTCTTTGACCCACTGCTCGGATAAATAAACTAAATTGAAACGAAGAATTGTTAAATAATTTGAAAGGTAGAGCAATAGTCTTGTTTGATATTAAGTATTTTTATAAACATAATATCTTAATAAAGCAATAAAATATAATAATGTTTAATTTCTTTCGGGCTGGATAAGCTTTAAGGATGGATCATTTACATCAAGACTTTTTCAAATAAGAAGTTCAACATAATATTCAAAAAATATGTGGCTTATAAATAAAGTTATCATCAAATTATTATTTCTTCCTTTCTTTATTACCAAAACCAAAAATTTTTAGATTTCCAGATACATAGGTGATATTTCACAAAATACAGGTATTTTAAGTAAATATTACTAAATTATCCCAAAAATTAAAAATAGGAGAAATATATGGATGTGGAATGCTTCATAAATGAGACATCGACAAACCTATTCTTGAAAAGGACAGATCTATCCGGAAAAAGTTAGTTTGGCAGCACTGGCTGGCACGAGTCAAACACACAGCCTGCAAGTGCAACTGCAACTGCAACTGAATTGTTGTTGTTGTTGTTGTTGTTCATTTTGTTTGTGGCAAGCGCCACAAAAGCTACCGTTGCAATGACTTGGCACATCGGGTGTTTGGGTGGTTGGGCGGTGGGGCAAGAAACTTGCTACTAACGCCTGGTGATAGTCGTTCATCGTCATTAAGTGAGTGTGCCAGCGACTAAGCTAGTATGCGTGTGTAAGACAGACAGCGTATGTGTGAGTGAGTATGAGTGTGAATATGAGTGTGCGGCGTGTTGGCTAACCAACATTGTGATGCAATTTGGTAGACACTCAGCGATGACGATAGCCAGCCACAGTTAGTTAGTTAGTTAGCTAGCCAAGGGAACAGTCTACGAACCAAAAATAAACTAAACATATTTTGGGGAAATCAGTTGCCCCAATGCGTTTGGGGCATTTGTGCTTTTACAACCACATTTGCTGCAACATGTGATTGCCTATATTGACTCTGCAGCGTGATCAAAAACTTGCCAACATGACTTGCCACATTGCAAGTGGTAGTGATTTCTGGCAAGTTGTATCACCTTGGCAACATATTAGTCAAACAAATTTCTTGTGCCTAAAAATAACTAATGTAATGTATAACGAGTCTTAAAGGATGGTAGACTAGGTATTCTTCTGGTTTTCATTAAGAGAACGCGACTCTTCTTGTTTTGAATATGGTTTATTTAATAAAATCGTGTCTGCTGGCTTAGAGTCTACTTAGCTAAGACCGCGCAACAGCGCTGCCATATATATGTTTATATCAGGTATTCAAACCGTAACCGAAACCGTTAACCGATACTAACCGATTGAAATTTGCAGCTGAAACCGTAACCGGAAAAAAACTTTTATATTATTCCGAAACCGATAAACCGAAATTCTTCTAACCGAAATAACCGTTTATAAACCGATTCATGAATAACGGTGTGTTTCGGTTTTTTCAGCGACTTAAATTCAATGAATTTTTTTATTTGGAATAGATTTCAAATATTTACTTGGGTGCTATTTAATATGAGTATCATGCGTATGCTTTCTACTAAGTCATCATTGAACTTAATTTAAATTAAATATTTTTTTAGGCTATTTTTGCATTTTGACTTTTAGGCTTTTTTTGGAAACCGGTAACCGGAAACCAAAACCCGACCATAACCGTAACCGTAACTAAAACCTTTATTCGTTTTGGCTTGAGTCCCTGGTTTATATATATGTACAATGTACATTGTACATACAGTGTGGGCCAATTCTATAGCACCCCCCTAGGCCACTTATTTTCAAATAATTTTTTTATGAAGACAAAGGCTTTAATTTACTTTTTTGGTTTTATTTATGTATATGTATACTTATTATTAATTAACAAAAACTTAAACAATTTGAAAATGTATACATAAAAAAATTAATTCCAAAAAGCATTTTAAATCTGAGTGGACAAAACCTTAGCAACCCGTTTCTATGTAAAAATCAAAATTCATTCCATACCCAAATAATAAAATGCAGCAAAAACGAATTTTGATTTATGTCTTCTTTTAATAAAATTTTTTATTTAAACACTACAGAAGACATTGCCTGCTCCATTGAGGACCTGAGTAGAGAAATTGTCAATGCTGCTGCGTTCGCCTCGCCAAGGACCAGCTCTGCCCATTAAACTCCCACAAGAGGTCTTCACCTTTGGACCCCGGAAATGGCTGCCATGCTTGCCGAAAAAAGAAGACTTGGGCGTTTGTGGTTCTCCACGCCAAGCCCCAGGGATAAAAACCTCTTGAACAGAGCCTCCAAAAACCTCAAGGAGCTACTACTTTCCCTCAGAAGAAGTGCTGTGGAAACATTCCTTGAGACAGCCAGGAGATCCGCAGCACAACTTATGGAACGTAACGCTCCACATAAAAAGGCCAATAAAGAGAATAGCGCTTGTCAAGGATGGAAGCCGAGACTGGTTTGACTGCAGGACAGCCAACTCATCTCACTGGTCTCCGAGGGAGAAATTGCCCTAAAAATCGAAACAATTAATGCCAGCAAATCTCCAGGGCAAGATGGGTAGACGGAACGACACTGAAGACGTACCACATCAACGCAGTAGTACACAAGCAGCTTAGAAGTCCCCTGGGCTAAGGATGAGATCACCAAGGCCAGCACTAGGTACACAAATGGAATAGTCGATCTGATGCCACCAAAAACAAAAAATTTACAACTTTTTTAAGAATATTGGCAGCTACTTCACCAAGTCTACTTCTTAAACTGTTTGGGAACTACAAGTCAAAAAGTGTATAAACCAGGGAATGAAACCGGAACCGGAACCGTTAACCGAAATTAACCGTTTCATACGAAATACCGTAACCGTAACCGGAACCGAAATAAATTATTTTTTCAAGAACCGAAAACCGAAACGTTCGTACCGGTACGGTTTCGGTACATTTAAAACATTTGATTGTTATTTTTCATACGAACATGGTTTTGCGCTATAAAAAAAATTTCTCGAATTATATGTCAGCTTAACATGCTAAAATGCATGCATTTGTACGTTTATACATACACAAATATTTGTTGTAAAACTCGATTTTCTTTGCTAAAATTTTTAAAAATGACTTTACTGTACCGGTATGTACCGATACGAGAACCGGAACCAAAAGGACAACACCGAAATAGAACCTTTTACCGAAATACTCGTTTCGGTACGTACCGGAATCGGAACCGTAACCGAAATTCGTTTCGGTTTCATTCCCCTGGTATAAACATTTTTGGTACCGATTACAATTTCGTAAGTAAGCAGCACCTGAAAGAGCGCGCAAAATTTCATGTTTGCGCCTCAGAACTTCCCAATGGTTCTAACTGTGCAAGCATGAGACACGCTTAGGTCGCCGAGTAAGTTATCAAAATGGCACTGTTGATAGGAGATTAATATCTTTTAAAACCAGTATTGTTTCTTGTCGTTTGACATGTGCTTCTGCTTAAGTAGACCTCGACTCGAGGTCTCGAGTCAACTAAATACCCTTTAGTGAACAAATAAAAAGGTCAATTCTTACTACAAAATATACCATTTTATATGAGTTTGTTTTGTTTTTAGTTGGTGGAAAAAGTTACACAAATTTATTTATTTTATTTATTACAAATTTATAAATTTGAAAGCTACTTTAAATATCTTGAAAATGTACATAAGTTCACTTTGTACTGCCTTTATGAGCTGAATAAGTAATATGACATGTACGAAAGGGTGAAGGAATAAATACGAGAGTACGGAAAAGAAAGTGTCAGGCGACAAGAATGTTGTAGGCACTTCAAAACGTCGATGCTACAATTCTTACTAGAGCGAAGTCGTTTAGCAGTTTTGACGCTGAAAGACGGCAAATGCGGCAGGAAAGCAAGACATGTTGTTTTATTTTTTGGTATTTAAAATTTTTTTTTTTAAATTGGTGCGTTAGGAAAATTGTAATGTTAAAAAATATTTATTTTAATCTTTTGTTTTTCATTTTAGGAGTATTCCTAAAAGTATGCAACAGAAAGCACTGTCAATTTTCAAGTTGCTGGCGCCATCTCTTGTTTGCTAGCGCCGCACTTTTAGAACTTCACTTTAAGCGCGGTTGCTTGAACACTTTGGCGTCGATTTTGTCAATTTTGTGATAGTAAAATCCTAACAAAGTTAAAAGTGAAAACATGTACATATAAAGAGAGTGTGTGTTTTCATATTCCAATCATTTTTAAAATGTGGTGGTGAATGGGGGAATATTATGCGAATGCCTTTTTTTGCCCCTCATGTTACTTGTTTAAATGGCAATAAAATTGTAACGAGCAACTTCACCATATCAAAGTAAATAAAGTGCATGATTAGAAGGGGCAATTTTAATTTACTTAACTGACTTCATCTTATTTATTGGCAGCGAAAGCATTCACACTTCCTGGACTGATGCGAAGAAAAAGAAGGCGAGGAGATTGAAAATTGAAAGACACCAAAGGAAAATGTTTTTAATCAAGAATGTTTAAGATGGTCGGACTATTTTCCAGCAGAAGTGATATAAGCCAAGCCCTCCTACGTTATCAGTTTTTAATCTTCATAATAAATTAATTTTATCCTTTTAGATTGAAGAAGGATGACCAAGAAGAGCTGCAGGCACCAACAACGGGCCGTGTAGATATAAATATAGATTAATTCAAATTGTGGTATGTTTATACATACAAAACACACAGCTAGTCAGCAAAACATAAAAATTGAATTGATAAATACATATGCACATGTATATAAAAACAAAAAAATATTAATGTGAAAGTTGAAAATGCTTAGATAAGAAATAATTGTTTGTTTTTTGAGCTATCGGAACCAAGACTCACAGATTATGTATTTTCTATTTAATATTAGAGGCCGAATGTCCCTACTTACTTACATATGTAATAGATTTTCATTTATATTATAAACACTATTCATATATTCTTGATGAGTATCTCCAGCTTATACAGAATAACAAACAGACCACAGACACTCACTTTATTACATATACACTTAAAATAAAAAATAAATAAATAAAATAAAATTGTGTATAATGATTTTTCTTGGCTAGCTACTTAAGACAATAACCAAAGGTTCTCCCATTTTACAATTAAGTAAGAAGTAATTGACTGAGGAGGACCTACTACACAAAATAATTTATTGAATATATGTATGTATGTATAAAGACATATATATTTATTATGTAATCACTATCTCATTGAGACAACTTCATATTACTTTGGCTATGGAATAAAATCTTTATTAGACTCCATTCTGTTGACCTCAAGGAGCAAGTTAATAAGCTGAAAATAAGTTAATGATTTTCGGTAATTTATGCTATTCGAAATTGAATGAAAGCTGTGCAAAAAGAAACTTCACATCATCTCTAATTCTAATTTAATCTCATTCTGTTTTGCTTTGCTGTCTCTGTCATACTATGATAACCGGTTGAGCAGAACATAGGCGAATTATGATCGCTTTAACGCCTAATCGACCACGACGAGCACAGGCGACATATAGCAACGTGCCGATGGCAATCATCATCAGGCCAAGAGCTGTGGGCACGACTACTTATAGGAGTTAGAACTGAAAACCACCAGAAGTCAGAAGTCGGAAGTCGAGCCGAGGTCGAATCAAGTCTACGACTTGCTTTCAACTGTACGCGGCAAAAATAATAATCAACAATCTTAATGACAAGAAGTTTTTGAAAAGCCAAAAAAAAAACAATGCATGATTAGGCCAACTGATGGGTTAGCAGGTCAACGTCCCTCCCAACTTTAAGTAGGACTCTCACTTTCCACTGCGGAATATGTATCTTGAAATTAACATATTATCATTTATTCAGTTGAGACTTGGAAGAATGCAAACACAAAAAATGGAAATGAAACGCAACGAAACGGAATCAAATGGAACGGAGTAGAATCGTGTGCCTGCATGTTTATGTCCAGCATCATTTGCATTTTAGGCCACAACAAGACAAACAAAGTATTGTCACTTCAACTTTTGAGCCAATGCAAAAGGTCAATTCGTCAATGGGAAACGAATTGAAAAGTTAGTTTCTCCTGCCCTTCTTCCCCCCCCCCTTTTCGCTTTTCTTCCTTTTTCTGTCGCTTTGCTTTTATGGTAAGACATCGGTTTTCACCGAATTCTCTCGCTGTTCCTTTGCCCAGCTACATGAGATTTGGCTCGTTAAAGATCCCCGAACGGTTCTTCGTTGTTGATCTTTGAGGTACATTGGATCTTAACAGTTCCTCAGCAGATACAGCAATTTGTACTCGTATCTGTGATTTGTCCCTACGGTTCTGAGTATCATTCACATAATTAGCGGTCATTGCAAGCGATCCGAAGACGATCGTTTGCCACACAGGTGTTCCTTCAATACACACACACATGCATTTAGAAACGCTCTTCCATTTCAGGCATACAGTTGAGCTTCACTATGACGAAATAGCTACTCTCAAAGTACTTTAAATTATTAGACGTTTTTGATATGGGCAATGTTACTGACTAACTAACTGACTGACTGACTTAGCATCACGCTGCCTATATCATATCAGCTATAGATTTGAAATATATACGCAACACATCTGACGAACAAATTATCGTGCAATAAGACGGCGCTTTGCGAAATTCGACCTGCAAGTCGGTCAGAGTCGGTTGTTGATCTACTTTTGTTAGTGTTTGGCAACTGAACTCAACGTGCGCCAGTCCCACACGTCAAGAGTATCGGGTTCGAGACCTCGAAAATGTCATTAGGATTTCCATTTATATTATCTTTATACCCTTGCAGAGGGTATTATATTTTTGTCACGAAATGTGTAACGCATTGAAGGAAGCCTCACAGACCCCATAAAGTATATATATTCTGATCAGGGCGACGAGCTGAGTCGATATAGCCATGTCCGTCTGTTTGTCCGTCTGTCCGTCGGCCCGTCTGTCCGTCTGTCCGTCTGTCTGTCTGTTTCTATGCAAACTAGTCTCTCAGTTTTGAAGCTATCTTGATGAAACTTGGTACAGGTCCGTCTTTTTGCTGCACGCAGTACATATGTCGAAGCCGGCCCGGCTGATCGGATAAAAAAAAAAAAAAAAACAGGAACGATCGGTTGGAAATAAACATTTAGTATGAAAAACTTTTTTGTTTCTCAAGATATCGCAACCAAATATATACATTGTGTGTTTGATTAAGTTTTAAATAGGCCGACCAAATTTGGTGTAAATCGGACTACTATATCATATAGCTGCCATAGGAACGATCGGTTCGAAAACAACATTTAGTATGAAAATTTTTGTTTCTCAAGATATCTCAACCAAATATACAAATTGTGTGTTTGAATAAGTTTTAAACAGGCTGACCAAATTTGGTGGATATCGGATAACTATATCATATAGCTGCTTCATAGGAACGATCGGTTGGAAATAAACATTTAGTATGAAAAACTTTTTGTTTCTCAAGATATCGCAACCAAATATACACATTGTGTGTTTGATTAAGTTTTAAATAGGCTGACCAAATTTGGTGTAAATCGGACTACTATATCATATAGCTGCCATAGAACGACTAGTCTGAAAATATTAGTACGGTTTTTTTGTTTCAAGATATCTCAACCAAATATACACATTATTTGTTTGAATAAGTTTTAAACAGGCTGACCAAATTTGGTAAAATCGGACTACTATATCAAATAGCTGCCATAGGAACGATCGGTTAAAAATCAACATTTAACAAATTTTGAAAAAAAAATCTGTCGGCTTACACAAAACGGCAGCATCCAAACTTTGGCGCGCCAAAGTTAGCTTGCGCTATATTTTTAAATGGATTTTTTTTTAAACAAGGGTGTACTTAGATTGTTGAAAAGCCAAAGTTAAATGTTTAAATATAGGTGATCAAATTAACTCTGTTTGCATGCATACCTAAATTTGACAACACCCTTTGCACTTAAGGGTATTTTTTATGATATCGTGTTATTTTCAATTCCTTTGGCCAAGTTAGATTATGTCTCTTTTCACTTTCGCTAAATTTTCGTATATTTTAAAGTAAATCATTATTGAAGTTGAGCCTCTCTATGAAGATTAAGATAGCCTCGAGTTTTTATTTTTATTTTGCTTTTTACTTTTGAGTGATATTAGCAGTTGGCTATTTAATATTTTTTGTTTACATACTTCTCTGTGATGCTGTAATCCTAGCCTCACTTTAGCTTTATAGTCAAACTCGGCTCAAAATGTCTCAATTTATTCGAACATTGCTAATTAAATTGTATGTGTGCTGCATGGGTTGGTATTTCAGTTTATCATCTCTTTGATGAGTTGGTAATTTAACAAATTTATAAATTTCCATTTCACTTTATTTAATAAGGTCGAACAGTCATAACTGTATGTGTTATTATTAACTCTTTTCAAAACAACTTCATATTCCCTAAGGTCTAGAACTAACTAAATTTAATAAAAAGGTATACCATCTGAAAATAATCAGTTCAGAGCACTCGCTTGAGTTCATAAAAACATAAAATTTTAATTCAAAACAAATGTAAAGCATTTTCAATTCTTATTGCAGAAACAACACGTCTTTTATAGGCATTATACTTTGCTTATGCTACATTACATTACACTTAGTTCCGGTTAATGGTAAAATGTTTTACTAAATTGACACCTGCGTTAAATTGATTTTTAAAGAGCTTCCGCAAATGCAGCTAACAACGCGTCTAATTAGAAAGGCCTGTTTACCTTGGCCAAGAGAGATGATGTTAGGATCGATCTCGATATTGGACAACATTTTATTACTCCGAATAGCACGTACAAGCTATATTTTCATTTCCAGTTACAAGTGTTAAACTTTTACTTTCTCCATATGTTTATAGTAAAGCATGTGCCATGTGCCACATTAGGAAATTACGTCTGAAGAACCTTTAAATGTTTTTCTTTTCTTTCGTTTTTGTTGTTCTTTTAACCCAGATTTTGTTTCTTTATTTTTATTTTCTTTTTCAGGTAAACTAAGTCAAGAATTTTGTGCATTTCATTTCGAGAAGCTGATTTCATTTTCAACAACAAAAAGAGCTCTTATAATTTGCAATGATTACTTGCCCTCCCCCTTCCCCATTCTCCACCACTTTGTAATGCCCCAATAGATGATTGGAACCAAGCAATCGGCATAGATCTTTAGGCGTCTTAGCATCCACATGACTGCGTATGATCGCTTCTTGTGGGAATGGGAATCAATCATTTCTCTTGCCAAATGCCCGGAGAATGTGGGCAACTTGGAGATTAGTATCAATGACCCCAAAACATGCCGCATTACAGTCTTCTCTCTCTCTCTCTTTTTATATGTAAGTATGTATCTCTCTATGCCTTTTTGGGGTCATTAGAACAACTAGATTCTCTAAACGCTCTTTAATTTATATAATTATGCCCCCGGTCAAGGCATTTTCTTGCTTATTTTCTTAATCGTAAACCCTGGGCTCTGTGTTGTGATCTCGATCGCTTTAACCTCTATCTATCTCTATCTCTTTTCTGCCACTCTCCCTTTCTCTATTGTCGCGTCTCAAGTAAGTGAGTAAACACTTCAAAAGATTGTTTGTATTCTACTTAATTCATAATTGATTAAACCTCAAAGTTCTTTTGTTGTAGACCAATTTCGATATCCGCCAACGATTAAAAGTGAATTTTGAAGAGATTTTCTATTTTAAGAACTAGGACTGATAAAAGTAAGCTTAAATATTAAAAAATAGATGCTCAGAGATTTGATAAAATCTAAAATTAATTAAGTTTCTTTTTGAAACAAAATAATAAACTTTGATAAAATTTATAATAAACTAGGGGGCTTCACCCCCTGGTTGCTGCGAACACCAAGGTCAGCTACAGCTGTGAGAAGAGTTCCTCATATACACTCCACACTTCTCCCGAGATTTCAGCAAGCGATGCGATGAGGGGGTGTAGCCCCCTAGCTTATTATAAATTTCAAAAAATATTTATTATTTATTTAAAAGCGTTAATTATATTGTTTCCCTTTATTTTGACAAATTGATTTACCTTTGGTTTGTTCCAGATTTGTAAAATATTCCTGAAAATTGAAAGGATATATCTGAATATTAATTTAAAATACCATCTAGTCTACTCTAGTGTTGCATGAATTTATGTGAGTATATACTATATTCTAACCTATTTATTATCTATGGGGTATAAAAATTATATTTTTGAAAAAGTTGTGCGAATAGAAAGTCTGGGCAACTGAATTAGAAGAAGTTGCCTTAGTTTGGAGTGAGTAAATTATTCCAGGGTATTAGAGTTAATAGATCTGGGCATGCACACGGAATGAAACGACGCAAGGTAAACAGAAATAATAATTTAATTAATCAGCGATCCCTAGCTTTAGATGCTACATAGTGTGCTTTAGACTTGGGTTCTTTCTGGTTTGTGGGTTCTTTTCTTCTTCTCTTCAGTGGTGTAGTGCAGCATTTATCTTTGACCTTTTTGGTGGTAGTGGTGTGTGCATGTGTATGTGTATATATGTTTTGGTATTGTGGCTAAATGGGTCATTCGTCAAGGTAACTTTCATTTAGGCTGGAAAACTCAACGTGGAACGTGGAGCACTTAATCATAATTTCATTCTCCTCATTTCCAGCGTTTTGTTCTTTGTCATTGTCTTCAACATTTCTCTGTCTTCAATCTGCCTATGTTTCTATCCAATTCTACGGGTAGTTATAGCGATGAATTCACTAACAAGCAAGCCTCCCCAAGGAGAAACGTAATGCGGCTAACTAATTGGATCGTAGCAATGATCATCTGATGATCTGATGAATGAGGTGCAGGTGGAAGTGGAGGTGGAGGAGTAGGAGGAGGAGGATGGGGAAGAGGAAGTGAAAGAAAAGATAGAAGGCGTCCAAGCGTGCCATCTTGTGACAGGATGTGGAGTTGGCCAGATGATATAAACGGTAAATTGAGCAGACACCTAGCTACGTATATACGAGTATACTTCCATTCCGTAGGGGCAATCGGAATCATTAGCCATCCCAAAATGGCCAAGAGGGTCACTGCTAATTTCAACCTTTGGAGCCTCGTGAACTCAACTTCAGCTCAAGACAATTTTCAGCTACAGTTAAAGTGGAAGCTTAGATCTAAGAGCTGGAGCTTTCGAGACTGGAGACTGGAAGTTTCGAGCATTCCTACATCTTCGTCGAATCACTTTCTTGCTTTAAGATTGTAATTTGGCTTAATTGAATTTTCGTGCTGGTCAACGACGCCTCATCCCCATCATCGGGTCCCATCAGCGACGCTCTAATGAGCTTCAGAGTCTCCACCACTCAACCACCACATCCGTCAGTGGCTCACAGTGGTGTTCACATTCACAGTGGTGTTCATTTTGGTAGTCTCTCATTATTAAAACTGCAATTCCGGCCAAACATCTCATCACATCTCTTGCATTTCTCCAATTCATTTGAATTAATTTTAATGATTTTGCACAAAACTAAAAATAAATTTAAATAACAACAAATTGATGAGCGTGTATTTATAAATAAATATGATATTTTTAAGTGTTGCGAAATGTTTTCACTTCTTAATTTCTAGCATTTCATGCGGTTAGTTCAAAGCTGTCGCTTAAGTTGGCCAATAATCATTTGTGATAATCGATCTGGCTACAATTCAGCCTCGTTGCAGTCTATGGAATCTCGGACCCTAGTAAAAGTTAGAGTAGCTAATTTAGTATATGGATTCTCTGAGCTATTTAAAAAAAGCGTGAGTTCATAGGGAAGATCTCTCTCAGAATTGACAGGTCACTGGAACTCGGACTCGATATCAAGATTGGTGTATCTCGCTTTTGTAGCCTCTGTTTGATTGAAGTCTTTCATTCTCTATCATTGCGATCAATTTTGATTACAATCAAAAAAGTAGGAAATCTGCATAGATTGTATGTGATTGGAATCATTTTGATTTACGGATCTGTTAAGTAGTAAGAGTTTAAAGGGACTAAATATGAGAAATATCTATCGAGTCTACAGTAGGAATTCTTTCCAGCAGATAAACCTGACTTCTGAAAAAAAGAATCTTCAACTCAATAGATTAATTATGTTCTAGCTACGGTTGGCAAACTCTCATCCCAATCCACTAGATTGATTGAACTTGCAAAAAGAGTTTTAGGATGAAGCCTCCCCCTTTTTTTATTGCAAAAATACAAGGTTTTCCTATGAAAAATGCCGCCTCCATCTATGCTCCAAGTGCGTGGGTCGATCCCTGAATGTCTGTTGCAAGTGTTGATGCAGTCACTCAACATTTGAGGCATTGTTTGTTGTGCACGTCGGACGAAGTTTTCGTTACGCCGTCAGGAATGGAAACTGAAGTCTGAGGGCTGAGGGCTGAGGAGTGAAGACTAAGGGATCAACACAAACATGTTAATCATTTGGCGCGTCAGAGCCTTGTCAGTGGTAACATAGAGATACAGATTCACAGTCTTGGCCAAGTTAGCAGCTAGAGTCTAGACTCTAGAGGTAAGAGTTAAGAGTCTTGAGTCTGGAAGTGCACCGCAGGCGCTTGTTACAAATTTTGATGGACATGGGCCTGTGCCAGAAATTGATTGGCTTTAATGTTAATGGAAAGAGAGATGAGATGAGAGTTGCTGAGGTGTTAGAGCTGACAGCCACAACATTATCTAAGGCATTGGGGATAGACAGACAATTTGTTTCACAGTAGTCAACGAATCATGAGAGAGATCATTCTGATGTACAGATGAGGGCAGGTTCAAGGCCAAGTTCAAAGTGACAACACACATTCAAATTGGTCAAAAAAAAAATAAAATGAGGGTCAACAGGCAGTTGTTGCTCATTTCCCAGCAGCAGCAGCAACAGCAGCAACAGTTGCAGCCTATGATTATTATTATGATTATCTTTTATAAGTATTTTATGTATTTATATGTGTATAGAAATATGCAGACAGCTGACTTTGATGAAGACTGCCCAAAATGCCACAAATGCAATTTCTATGCTGTTGTTGCTGCTGGCATAACGAGCATTTTTATGGGTCGACATGGTCAGGTTTTCTCTCTCTCCCACATGCTGGTCAGAGATGTTGCTGCCATTGCTGTTGCTGTTGGTGTTGTTGTTGCTGTTGCTGCTGTTTTCTGTTGCTGATGTCTTGCGATGTCGTCAATGTCCATTTCCTGGGCCACTCACAGAGACCGCAATCTGTTGCGTTTATCTATGTCTTGGGCCAGGTTTCTATAGCCTGTCTCAGTGTCTTTTCTCTCATACTCTCTCTCTCTCTCTCTCTCTCTGTCACTCTGTTGTGTGTGTGCTTGTGTGCGTGAATGTTTCTGCACAATTTGCAAAATTATGGGAATCGAAAATTCAAGTGCGCCCAAGTCAGCGAACGTCTGCAAATGCCAGTTAACCAGTGAAGCCGCAACAAAAACAACAGCAACATAGCGACAACGACAACAACAACAGCAACAACAATACCCCGCACTGTTGCCTGTTGCCCAATGGCCATGTCTAGCGACTCCTACTCTAGGGTAAACACGATTGCCCAGCCAACTTGATCTGCGGTTTTGGACTTTCACAAACGGACAACTGGCTTGCAAACTTGCCTAAGAAAGAATTTACCTGCAATGACAATGAGCACTCAGAATGATCATGATGCTGCCAGCCGCAGTGGCGCCGCCGTTGGCGGAAACATCGCCATCTATGCTTCATCAGGCCACAAATCATATCGTGGCATCAAGCGCCTGCACCTGCCAGCCAAGCCAAAGTGACAGACAAGCAACAGCCAACCTGCTGCTAAACTGGCAACCAAATGACCCATAGCAACAACCACACACTACAACTAACATTGCCAGCAACATCACCAGCAGCAGCCACAACCAAAGACTAAGTACAATGGGCAGTTGGGGCCTAAATGGTTCTGGTTCTCCATTTAGATATTTCTACACCAATTTCGCTAGCTTCATCATCATCAACAGACGACCTACACCTTCTGCTGATTCTTCTTCTTTTTCTTCATATTCACCCTCTACCACTGCAGT
This sequence comes from Drosophila neotestacea, assembly GCA_035044365.1. Taxonomy (NCBI): domain Eukaryota; kingdom Metazoa; phylum Arthropoda; class Insecta; order Diptera; family Drosophilidae; genus Drosophila; species Drosophila neotestacea. The sequence continues at coordinate 51,051 of JAWNMD010000153.1, forward strand.
TTTCAATTTGAAAATTGATGAGCTTTGCTTGATGGAAAACTGTCCAGCTGACGTCCAACAAATTAATAATCGGAAAAGTGTGAGGGGCAAAAAATACTCGTACTAAGTTTTTTCCATTAGCTTACATTGTAGATATCCCAATTAACTCTGCCAAGTTAAAGTACTTTCCCCTAACAAAAAAAAGAATATTTAATAAATAATTCTCTATTAAAAATTATAGAATGTTAAAATTTAGTTAACGATTTATCAAAAGGGAAAGTCCTTAATTGTAAAACAGTTGTCACTTAAACAATAAGTTGATGAAAGGCGCTCTTCATCAGCTTACATTGAAGATTTCCTCAATTTACTCTGCCAAGCTAAAGGTTTTATTTCTTATTCATGAATTTAATTATAATTAGACCAGTACTTTAAAAAAGTACAAATGGGTCCTATACGTTTAATCCAAAAAAAAAAAGTGCGTAACAGGCAGAAGGAGGCGAGGCAGACCCCATAAAGTATATATATTCTTGACCAGCATCAACAGCCGAGTCGTGCTAGCCATGTCCGTCTGTCTGTCTGTCCGTCTGTCTGTCTGTCCCTTTTTGTGTCGCCTAGATCTCAGAGACTATAAGAGCTAGAGACACCAAATTTGGCATGTAGGTACATCTATATCTCCCATTGATCGAGTTTGTTTTAGATTTTTGCCACGCCCCTCTCCGCCCCCGAAAATTGGAATACAAAATTTTGAAGTCGAATTACAGGAGCACCTTTGATGCTAGCGCCTTGATTTTTTGTACAAATGATAAACACTATGGTCCAAACCTGTCCTGAAAATTTCATTCCAAACGGATTATAAACGCGGAAGTTATTCAACTAACAATGTTACGGGCAAAAGGAAGAAGAGACGCTAGCGACCTCTGTGTTTATTAACTTATTTCGTAGTGGCGCCATCTATTGCATGGTAGGGAACAAAAAGTACTGGGTCTCCTACTGTCGAGCTTGCTCCACTGTAGCTTACTGCATTTTTTTAATGAAAATACCTCAATTTTATAAGAAAAGCTATGGTAATTTTTCATTCACATGTGAGCATAGAATACATTCTTTGAAATGTATTTTTTAAATTGTCACTCACACGACAGCGTTGTCAGTTCACAATGTTCTTTATTTCAAGTGTTTAGTGAATTGTCACTCACATGTCAACGTTGCCGGTTCGCAGTTTTTTTTCATGCTGAATTTTTGTTTTCAATTAGGCATTTCACTCACATGTTAACGTTTGGCATTTCCTTTTAAATTGTCACTCTCATGATTACATCAATGACATTTAAAGTATTTATTGGAATGTTGTGGGACTTAAATGAACGAAAGGTTGAGTTGTGATGAATTTTACTTACTTAAATGTCATTTGTCAGTCACGTGTAAACGTTGGCATTCAACATGAGAGAAATATTGGATTGAGTTGCAGTTAGAAATACTTAAGTCAATTAAAAGTTGTTTTTTAAATATTCAAAAATTATAGGGTATTCCAGCGTCGCGATGCAGTTCTTCAGATTTGCCTTTGGGAATATTTTGGCCCGCAGAAAGAAGCTGGCAATGCTTTCGCACCCGCATCAAAGATCATTCAGCTATGCAGATTGCTCTAGACTCAACTGAACTGGACTGCATTAATCTATTTAGATCTTTGAAGCATGCTCACTCAAATTGAATCTCAGCTGGAAGCTGTCTCTCGATAGAAGATTCGATCGTCTGGCGAAGCAGAAGGCAAAGAAAAAGAAGAAGCAGAAGATAAAGTATTCTTTCATGAGTATGAGTGTAGACATTAAACGCCTTGCGGCTCAGCAGCGTCTGTTGTTGAGTGACTGAGTGACTGGATGACTGGACGACTGGATGACTGGATGACTGGATGACTGGATGACTGCTTGACTGATGGACAGATTGTTGACGCACTGACTCGGGTGTGTGCAACAATCGTAGTCGGTGTCACAGTTCGCAATAGGCCGACTGTCATGCGAGCCTGCAGCGAAGCGACAAATGAGCAGATTCTGCCAGAAATGCGGACGAGCAAACATGCTGTAGATCAGCCTGGATGGAAATAAGATAGCTATGAGCATGCTAGGCTGACAACTGAGAGAAAATTATGGGCTTATTCTGATAAATATATCCATATTAATATGTCATGGAAATCAATGACGCAGTAACTTAACAACATTTGAATTCAAGTATAAAGGAGTTTGAACTTTTTGAGTCCAACGCGATATGTGACAAAATTGATGCATATTAGTACTTTTGGTAGTTTCTTTCGGCACATGTTAAATGGGTTTTTTGTGTTGTATTTTTAAAACTATCGACTGTAAGAACTTTATATTGAACTAGAAGGCCTCGTCTCCTCGCTCGTTCCGAATTTCAGCCCCGTTGCACTTCCCATGACGATGAGTTTTACGGACAGATTAAGGAGCTGAAAATATAATGGTGTCGCATAATACAACTAATGTCTGTAGCTTACGTAAATGTGTTTATTACACGAATGAAAATCATTAGCCCTGACTAACTAGTTAAATACAAAAGATGGATATATATCTCAAAACGATCGATTTAACTATCGACTAGTAATCTTTAACTTAGCTATTATTATTCAATTTATTTATTTACTTCAAGGTTTCTTTCAGTGTATTGTATGGGTTTTCTATGGGAACAACAGCACGCATGACCAAATCCCCTTGGCCCCTCTTCCCTCCTGCCTCTCTCCAGGTCAGACAACAGGAGTGATCGGGTTGGAATCTATTGCAAAAATGGAACCGCAAATCTGTGCACCTCAGATGTCAGCTCGTCCACGCTCGAGTGTGCAAAATGATTTTCCGAAGCTCCTCAGTCTCAATCCCAGACTCATTGTCAGACCCAGTCTTAGAGTCAGACACAGACTCAGCTGAGCTTGAACTGAACTGAATTGAACTGAAAGTCTTTGGTTTGAAGTAGTTTGTGTTGCCGATGTACTTACATATTTCAATTTATTTCATATCCGCACTTAGATTCATCAATGCCAATGCAGATTATTGAAAAAGAAAGTTCATCCAACTTACGGTTCAGAGCTCTCTTAGAGATGCAACGGCTATGAAATATCGCCATGAAAGTGCGAAAAAATTGCAAGCATCCAGTCGGGCAGGATCCGACAGTATAATACCATGTGTGCCAGTAAAGGTAGCACTACTAAAATTTCTTCTGACCATACTACAGGCAGACAATTTTTTTAAAGTCACAACAATAATGAGTTGCACATTTCCTTCGATCTGAATTAATACATGAATTCAAAAACAAAATTGTAAATGCCTATTGCCACACCGAATACATATAGCGCAAGCTAACTTCTGCGCGCCAAAGTTTGGACACCCTTGCAGTGCCCTGTGTAAGCCGCCAGATTTTTTACAAAATTTGTTAAATGTTGATTTCGAACCAATCGTTCCTATGGCAGCTATATGATATGGTAGTCCGATCTACACCTAAATTGGTAGTCTGCCTGTTATGAAACTCCACCAAACACACAATGTGTATATTTGAGCTCAACAGATATCTCAAGAAACGTGCCGGTTCGGCATACTTTCGTCACAAAATGTGCAAAGCATTGAATGAGGGCCTCACTGAATCCCATCAAGCACGTATATTCTCGATCGGGGCGACGAGCTGGGCCGATATAGGTCCAAGGTCCTTCCGTAGTCTGTGCAAACCATTCCGTCAGCTTTTAAGCCGATCTTGACGAAACTTGGTACTGGTCCGTCTCCTTGCTGCATCGCAGTACAGGGCATCGGAACCGGCCGGACCAGATCAACTAGGATCCGAACTGATCCGTTCGAAATCAATGTTGAGCATGAAAGGCATTTCTGCCGTTGGTCAAGACATTTCAAACCAAATCCACAGATTGTGTCCTTGAGGCACAAGCTTGATATGTCCAAAATTACCAAATTTGGTTCCAATCGGACTACTATAGGATAAGCCGCGATATCAACAACCGGCTCGACAGCACCATTTAGTGATGAAAAACCATTTTGTCTCTTAAGAAATAACCTTTACTCATCTCGCAGATCGTGTATTTGGTAGCAGCTCCTCCAAAGAGCCTGACCAAATTTGGTCCGAATCTTCGATTACCAGACCATACAGCTGTCATATAATCGATCGGTTCGAAATCAACATCCATCAAACTCCGTAGTACCTCGGACGGCCGCATGCTAAAAGCTCTGCAAGGGTATCCAAAACTTCCTGAAAAGCGCGCCAAAGTTAGCTCGGGCTATCATTTCCAATACCAGTTTCCGGCAATTCGGTTCTAAAGGGCTCCCTAACCTTTCTTGAGAAACGTTAAGGGTACCGTAAAATGACATTTCTGGCAAACTCTACAAGTCAATTCCGCAAAAAATCCATAGTGTACTGCGTACGGAGACTCGACGACTCACTACAGTCCAATTAGTTCAGGATGGGGTATCAAGATGCGTGACGAATAACCCCGCAACCGAACAAAAATAGAGCACAGCTTTAACTTCCTGCACTTCTTCGAACTCAGCAATGTAGAACAGCGAAATGTTTTACGTTTCAAATACCTAAAATCTATCACCTTTCACAAATCTGAAAGAATTCCCCAAAATTGACAACCTATATAGAGGGTAGCTGCATTGAAACTTGCCTCTTTGGATAAAAACCAAAACACATTTAATTGCAACCAAAATAAAAGGCAGAGTATTGGGAAAGCCCTAAAATACCCCACCTTTCTTACTTATCTATGTCGAACAAATATAATAAACCCTTTTACTTTCAAGTAATGGGATTAGGTAAAAGATACACTGGTGTCCAAACGTAGAAAACAGAAAGGAAAGGCACTATTCATAAATTTCGTGTCACGCACGTTATTTTCGCGGATACTCAAAAGCGATGCGTAGCGTTTACGTTATTTTTGGCAGGCCACGATATCTTTGTAAATAAATAAAATCAACCTCTAATATTTTTTGTACATATGTGTTAGGTATATGTATGTATATCTACATATTTGCATCAAAAAGTCAATTTCGAAATATAGTTTATACTTTATAGGATCTGCTTGTTACACCCCTACTGGCATTTCGAAAAATTTGTGATCACATTCTGATCATAAATGATACTTTTGTCAGGAGAAAATTGTACCTAGCTGCGACTCTTCTTGATTAGTCGTATATGACACATTTTCTGATCAGTTTTCAATCATTTACGAGTCTTTTTCGAGTCGTCTAAGCCCCAATTTCTGATCAGTTTTGACTCGCTTTCGAGTCGTATTTGCATTTTTATAATTTATAAAAAATATGTACATATTTGATCTTTTCTTATTATTAAAAGGGCTCGAAAAAGACTCGCAAAGGTGATTTTTGTTCGAGTAAATCTTTCAATGACATTTTGAGCATGTGTATGAAAAATCTTCGAGTCTTTTTTGAATCGTACAGGAGATTAATCATTTTCTAATCATAAAACGGGCTCGGAGCTCACGTAAGGTGATTTTTGATAAAACAAACTTCCAAATGCTAGTAGGGATACTTGAACTTTTTGAAGAAACTTAATATACTCCACAGGGTATAAACATGTATATGAAGGCTGAGTGTATTCGATTATGCGCTATAATCAAACTAGACTAAACTAAAATTGTTTTAAATAACTTCAATATTTATTAAACAATTCTTGGGGAAATTCGATGTATAGAAAGTGAATATAAAACGAAAGGAATTCTTAAATGTGTACTAACAATTTTAAATTCTTTTACATGTTTAATAAAATCAATGGACACACAAACAATTTTTTATGTTATTCCCATGATTTTGTAGTTTGTATAATATCGAGCCTTATTTGCGAAAATAACGTAAGCGCAAAATGGTTCAACTTTCCAAAAAACATCATCTGTTAAAATATTATAGCTTAAATTCTTATAGATCTGAAAAAAAAATTTACTGTTTATTATGCCAATTTGTATGCAAGCCTATGCACAGATAAGCAGAAAAAGCCCCTCTCCTGAAAAGTTGGTTTTTGGCGCTTACGTTATTTTCGCAAATAAGGCTCAATATACGAACACGTTTGAAAAAAGACAAATACGAGGTATTAACTATGAGTATTTGCTAGTCAGTTATTCGAATGTAGGTCGTAGGTTTGCGTGTCTCTGTGTCTTCTTATGACTTAAGGTACTCCCATCATGCATCATTCACGACCATCAAGTTAACGGTTCACCAAGCACTCGCAATGCCCTACGAATGAGTATGGGCATGAGTATTAGTATGAGTATGGGTATGGGTATAAATAGACGTACTATATACAAGTGCCTGTGAATACGATGACTGTGAATTACGTAAGAGGGGAGAAAACATTTACGAGCAGTTGAGGCCAACTAACTATTTAGAATGATTTCATCAGAGTTGGGCCAAATCAGCAAATCAACATCACAATCACAACAATCAGAATCAACAACAACAACAACAACATTGTTCGTCACGCCTGCGTAACATTTATGCACATTCTCCTCTTCACCCTTTCTCATCCCTTCCTGCATTGGCTACCACACGATATCTATCTTAGACCTGGCTTATGTCACTTAGTGCCAGCTTGTAATACCCAGTATTCCAAGAAATATTCTAATAAGGTAGCTTGAATCGTGACTACAATTGACAAGTTATCGCTAAACGAAGACTTCATTATAGGATATAAACAATATGTTAATATCCCTCAGCCCTAAATGTGTAATTATCAATTTATTTACTTGATTTTTATTTTATTTTTTTTATTTTATTTAGTTTATCATTAATTTATTTAGTTATCTATTTATTCACTTATTTATTTTTTATTTATTACAATGTAAATTATACTCATAAACAATAAAAATATAAATCTGATATGCGTTACATAAAAAAACAAAAAATAATAAATCTTGCCTTTCCTATAAAGCATCTATAAAATTTGCATCTTTGTATGCCAAAAAGTACTTCTATTAAAGTCGTCCTTACCCAGAATACATACATCTTATAGATCAATAGGATCAGTTGTTAGTATCAGTCGAATTAGATCTGTCTAGTTACAGGGTATTTATGATCGAATATGCCTTAGAGATTTCGAATGAATCGGGGAAAATATCTGTTTGAAATTGTTGACAGAAAAAGAAGCCAAAACGGCAGCTTAAGCTTGGTGGGTATCAGAGAAGTTAAGCACACTCAAATCACAATTAAAGAGGCGCACTAAAGCAATTGATTAACGGGAAGCAATAGCTCTGCCTACAAGGGTTATCTAAAAGTTAAGAAAACTTTCCATATCTGTTTTCCAAAAACACCTCATTTTTTAGCGACAGTAGTCGTGTAAATTCGAAGAACAGTTCAATGGAAAGCTGCAGTTCATTGTACGGGGTATCAAATTGTCGGGCACACTCGCCTTGTTGTACATGTCTTTGCTCCATTTCTGTCACGCTTGAAGACTGCAATTGAGCCAATTGACTTCTCCAACTGTTCTTACTTGTGCTGGTTGAAGATGCTAAAGACTGAAGACTCTACACCCAGAGAGAAAACCTTAAAATGGCTTCAACCATATTTGTTATTTCTAAGTCAAGTTTAAATTTTAAACATAAAATATCAAAGTTAATATAAATTAAAACAAAAGTGAAACAATTCTGAAATTGAAAAATGCTCATATATAGTAAAACTTTACTTTTTTTATTTGCATTTTAAGTTAAATATGTCTCATATTATTTAATATCAAACTTAAAATTAAAGATTGTTATGGCTTTTCTTTTAACATACGGTAAAAATATGTGAGGTCAGTTTCTTTAATGTGTATACAAGGTCTTAAATATCTATCTGATACTCTGTTTATACAGAGCCCAAATTTGCAATTCAATTCATGAAATGCTGTCAAGTGTATGTATAAACACCGATTCACAAATTCGACCAACACTTTAAAACAAAGAAGCTTACTATTTATTGTTAATACTATGATGGAATTAATTTTCAATATGAATTCTACTTTATTTAATTTCGACTATTTTAACGCTAAAATAAAAAGGTTATCAAATGTACAAATATAAAAGTTTCAAAGCACTTTTCTCTTGGTGTACACTGTACACTTTGGAGTCTGTAGACGATTGTAGCTGCCTCTTCTTCTTCTAAGGCTGCCAGTTGGGGGCGTGTGAAGAGCGCGGCCCATAAGAAGTGAGTTCAGAATTGGAATGAAGCAGAAACAAAGCACAAAACGAGATACACGTTGAATCGCAATATCAAAACGAGAACAACGACAAACAGCGACAACAATGGCGCGGGGCGCTACAGGAAAATGACTAATTATGCGGCAGACACAAGGGGATGGGGATGGGGGAAGGGGATGTGGCAAGAGGCAGCCACATTAGCAGCAAAGCGGGGCGAGCTTTGCGTTGGTAGCGGTGAATGGTAATTGTGAACCGTTATAATGCGAGAGAGCGCGCATATGTATAATAGAGCAAGCAACTCGAGGCGTGGCAAGACGGGGTGGCATGTGGCAGGGTCGCCTTAGACTTCACTAGCAGGCAGTCCCTAACGCTCCACACATTTGCTCCAATTCCGCGAGAGGCAAATGCGACACTCGTTCACGCGCTTTTGAGCCACGTTCAAGCTAACACTCACATTTGCCTAGGCATTGATGTAATGATGATGACGTCGCTGACCCAGTTGCAAACTAGCCGCAAACCTTTGTGCCGCATCCAGACTGTGGACGTGGATGTGGATGTGGATGCATCTTTTGTTGCACATAGTTAGAAGAACTGTGTCAGTGGTGGAAGTGGCATGGCAATGGCAATGCCAATGGCTTTGGTGTCGATGCCACAATGAGCTCATTTATTGCCACACAAAGCCAAAAGTTGCCAAGCTTATGTTGCAAAAGGTGTCACAGACATTTGCCCATATTTGGTTACCACACAGCCGAGCAACAACAACCTGGCAACCTGGCAGCCTGGCGACGCCACGACGTGCCGGCGTGCCAACTTGCCACTTGGGGTAACCAAGCAAACTATCATCCATTCAACCGGGCGTTGCAAGTGGATGCTGTTGCTGCTGCTGCTGCCACTTGGTGTTGCCCCAAAGCGCCGCATTTGACTCGGTTCTCAGTTCCAATATGGACAAATTGCAGGAACTAACCTATTTCGTTGCCTTGACAATGTTTAATGATCTTGACATTACGCTTCCTCCCTCACATCTTCTTTCCCTACAATATTTTATTATTTGCACTTCTTAACTTTTTTTTTGGGTTTTCCAAATAAGGTAAGCCTGTAATCTTGAACATTGGTTCTTCGCAAGTATTTTTCTTGAAGTTTATTTTTTGTTTCTCCAACTCTTGAAGATCTCAAACAATTATTATAATAAACATATTATAATTGATAAAATTGTAATAACAATTATATTTATCTTTTTCTAGCTTCTTCTCTTCTGCATTTCCTAACTATTTTTGATCTGCTGTTATGTTTTCCAAATCTGAAAGTTCTTAAAAAAGTATTTTACATTTCTCCTATCCCATTCAATTTTTTTTAACAATTAAATTCTTTTTTTTTTTTTTTGCTTCTCTGACGTTTTTCTTTAGCAACGCTGCTGCTTCTCTTTTGCTTCGCTTAAGATTATACATACTGTGCTTCTCATTCGATTCGTCTATATTCTGTCTTGTTTTATTCTGCTACTCCTTTGGTTCTGCTTCCTTTGTATGTACTTGTCTTATATTTTCATATTTCCAGCTTCTCATCTTTCTCTATTACAATGCCACAATTCTCTTTTGCTTCACTTCCAATTATCTTCTACTTTTTATCGTTTGCTTCTGTTTATCATCTCTTAAACTTCTCTTTATTCCCCAATATCCTTGAAGTTCTATGTTGCATCTTTTCTTTCTGTTGTCTTTGCTCAAATTCTCTGCTAAATCTCGTTAACTTCTCTTCAGCTTCTCTTCAACAGCTGCTTATTTCTCTTCCGCTTTTCTTTAATATTTCTTTAGCTTCTCTTCTAAAGTTTAAGCTTGTTTCTGCTTCCACCATGCCTTTCTTTCAACTTCTCATTTGCTTCTCTTTTGATTTTTTGCAATTTTTCTTGGGATTTGATCTGTTAAACAATGGAATTGGTTCCACAATCTTGCCCTATCTAATAGGTAATACGATGTATATAGTATACATATGTGAGCAAGTATTTTTCCTATGAGCTTCTTCTTTCGCTCCGATTTAGTTAGTTAACTCTAACAGTTAATAAACATATAGAAAATCATACGACATATGCTGAGAATGTTCATCTTCATGCTTCGAAGATGTCACAATGTCTTTGCTATTGTTGTTCATCTTCTACTTGTTATTGTTAGCATTATTGTTGCTATTGTTAATGTTGTTGTAGTTAATCGTAGATCGCACGGTTTCGAGTCAAGGCCTACGAAAATTGCCATAGAATGTTAGGCAAAGTTGATAGCAGGCTATAGATACATTCATAAGAACGAGTCTATCTACTCGTACTTCTATTTATACACATATGCATATGTGCATGTATGTGACATCATAATTTCTCTTCCTCTTGTTGTTGCCCTAGTTGTTGTTGTTGTTGTTGTAGTGGCAGTTGCAACTGCCACATAACTGCAAAGAACGCATCTAACTGTCAATTGTCACAGCACGTTCCATGAATTTTCTTACTTCGTTGCGTTTTCTTCTATTCTTCTCATGGAACTTATATCTAATCGAAAGCCAAATTATTACTTTTATCACCAAGCAGCTGCGTGTTGCAGTTTCATCAGTTGCAGTTGCAGTTGCAGTTACAGTTATTTTATTATTTTATTGTACGATTCTAGCGCCACAAGTTGTAACAAACTTAAGATTATTACGCGAGTCACAATGTGACAGTTAAATATAAGAATAACGATGTGTACTTTTAAAATTATTTTTAAGAAATCATTTGATTCTCTTTTCCTGATGGTCGAATATGGATTTTGTTTAAAATTATAAAACATTTCTCAAAAGGGAATCATGACTAACACAATATTTTAAAAGTTCAATTTGTGGTGTTAGGATGCTAAATAAAATAAAACAAATAAATATTTAGACAATTTTTAAAATTTTCAAATTTATTTTAAAAAACTCGATATTAATATGGTTATATGGTTATATTATTATTAATTTATTTATTTCATTTAGTACAATATTTATTTGTACATATTTACTATTTGTACGTATGGCAATGTTTTTATTATCATTCGTTTATTCCTATATTTACTTACTTACTTAGATCCTATTGATACCAAGTTAACTCCAATATTCATAATAAAAGTTGATTTACAATAGGTTTTGTATTAACGATTACAATTGTATGGCTTAAATCTACTAGCTAAGCTCATTAGTTTTTTTTGAATAAGAAGAAATATGGCTCATTCATCTAAAAGTAACCACCTTTATTGCCATGTTCTTGATAACTAGTTACATTACGTATAGCTAACTATACTAACTAACTAATCAGCTCCAGGAAAGAGTTTTATTTAATACAAAACCCAGATTGGTTACTCCATCGACATATTCAATTGGACTTGTACCAAAGCTGAATTTGTACATCAATGCACTGTTGTAATATTTTTATTTTATATGTTATGTTTTCTTGTCTCTCAACTGGCGCTTAGAACGCTTCCTTTTTGACTTATTGAGTTCGTGTCTTGGCTGAAATTCGGCTTTTCACTGACCGTCGATCATCAGTCAATTACCCGAAATCACTTTCCTTCTTCCCAGAGGTGCTCCCACACAGGCAGATGATCTGCCACAGATTCGGTCACACAGGCTTCGACTTCGTCTCCAACTCTCTCCCTCTCCCTCTCCCTCTTCCACAGCACTTCCATCTCATTCTCAAGTTGAATCTCAGTTTCAAGTCTCGTTTCGAGTTCAGCTTGTGCTCATTCTGTGTTGGGAAAATGTTAGTAATGGAATGCGCAAATGAGCTGAAAAAAGCATGGCTCGAATTTCAGATACCCTCTAAACAGAACAAAAGTGTGTTCAGAATTCTTTAATAATTTCTCTTTATGTTCTCTTATTATACAACTCTTACAATAGCTAAATAACTTTATAAAATACATACTTACATATGCGCCACTCAACTCTTCCGTATCTTTTTTTAGAAAAGTTATGAGAGAAGTTTTAGAAAAATTATTTGAATATCTTAAAAAATGTCTTATTAAATTTTAGAATCTCCAAATAACATCAAAGTTATTACATGTGAATTTTTTGCTATTTTATAATTCTACATATTATTTATATTGATAAATTAATTCATAATAACAGTCCGTTAGGTTTATCTTTATAATAACATTGAATATAAGCTTAATGATCTAGTTAAAGAATAGTAGATCTTGTAAATCAGGCAACCTTATGTACATGTAAGTATGTAAGCCAACTTGGATTTTAATTCTAGAGCTTTAAATGCAGATAAAAGGATCAACTCAAATGATAAACAGGTCAACTTCGTCTTCGATCTCCATTCACCCTCATTTTGTCATACACCTTTCAGCAATTTGGCTTATTTATAGGGTATATAAACCTAAAACCCAGAAACGTGAGCCCCTTAGACATCAATCGAAACTGTGGAAAAACCATAACGAAAATCGAAAACTATTTTTCACAGCCTTTTTTTCGCCAGGGCCAAAGTCAAAGATGCTGAGCCCGCCAGCGGCGACAAAACCTAAAAAAAAATGCATTTAGAATCATTTTCGTTCGTTTTCTTTATGGCCAAAGAAAGTTTTTTTCGCCACAGACCCAACAATCTTGGACATTTTCCGATGGTTTTAGGGCTCTTTTTAGTTTTTTTTTTGGTTTTCGTATACTTTTTTATTTTGAACGTTTTGCTTCGCTTGGCTTTTTGTGTCTTCATCCAAAGTATGGTTTGTATCTATGTACATCTATGTCTATGCCAATGTCTCAGTCTGTGGGTCTTTGGTCTGGGGAGTTTGGGGTCTTTTGTTCTTGCTGTTTGTATCTGGAAAATGCTATCTAACGGCATCAGTTACACTACATAACTGTTCTCACTTTCTTGACTGCGCCACCGACAGAGTTGTTTGAAAATTTATTGTTGTTTTGTCTCTCTTGCCGCATATCCGGTGCCACGGATGGTGTCCGCAACCATTACGATTACTTAGAGCGTATTACATGCCACACGAATGAGATAGAAATACGCCACACATACACTTACACACACACACACACACACACAGCATCAAAAAACCAGAATTACAATTACAATTTAAATCAGGAAAATGAATTATTTAAAACTTGAGTGAAATTTCATGTTCTAAATTCAAATATCAAGTTCAGAGATTAGATATCTTTCTGGTTCTGTGCGTCAAAAGGAGGCACAGTCCCAAATAAGAATAAATTCATTCGATGTGGTAGCTATTACCTCAATTTATAGTTCCGTTCTTTGACTTTGTCTGTATCAATTAATATATCAATATTTTTAGCTCTTTGTACTTCAAAATTTTGCCATAATAATTTCTTCCTCCGCCTACAATGACAAAAAAGGGTCGATTACAGCCCCGATTTATTTTATATCAAAATGAAGATAAATATATTGTTTTCGTACTCTAAATTGTATGATAATCTATAGTTTTATGAGCATTAAAGAAGTGAGCTCTAGCAACAATTGTTAAGATACTTTATAGTTTTTATAAGTAGAGATTTCATCTTCCGATCGCACTTAAACAAAGAAACCCTTTTTTCAGTCCGAGAATAAAACCAATGCTAAAGCCAAAGTCATTTTTCTTCGGCTTAGCACTTTCACCGGTTGATACGGGTAAAGAGTTACATTTTGGAATCTTTATGCATTTATTAGGCAGCTTAATAGAATAGATCAAGGGCAATGCCATAGAAGCATTCATAAAGCTGCATAATAAACGATAAAATGTTTAGAATTTCAAATGAATAAATTAACTAAGAGAAGAACTCACATAAGAAACTTTATGGGGTCTGTGAGGCTTCCTTCAATGCGTTACACATTTCGTGACAAAATTATAATACCCTGCAAGGGTATAAAAAAGTGAAGAAGATATCTATATTAAATGGAGAACTAACAGAATAACTTACTCAGGTGGCTGTAGATGGATGCAGGTGAAAACGGGTTGAAGATTTAACTACAAACGCTAGGCATAGTTAGTCTATTTTTTTAAGTTTTGATTTGCTGCTGATTAGGTAGAAAAATCAGGATAGTCTGTGCTCAGTGGATTTTTATCACTTGCGCCTAATGTGTTTGATAGTTAAAATGTCACTAGAAAAGCAAGTGAAATCAACGGCACAGACACACACACAAACACACAGCAACTCTAAACACATTTATCAAAATTGTAATGAAAGTAAAACCCATTAGATTCAATGAACGACGATGACCATGACAAGAAAGCAGACGTGCGACACGTGTATACCAAAATTAAAACTCAAACTCGAACTCAAACCCAAACCCAAACCCAAAACTTGAAAACTCAAACCCTAGACCTCAACAACAAAATATAAAACTTGATGTTCAAAATGCAAGTACTCGTAACTGGCCAGACATATGCGTCTGCTTAACTTGGCTACTTGGGGCGACATTAAAATAAAATCAAGTTAACACGAAAATTGTAAAAACGAAAAAAAAAGAAAGGAAAAAAGAAAAAAGAAAGAAAGGCCGAATCTAACGTCAAATAAGGTCTGTCTAAAGAAAGATAATAGAAACAGAGAGACAGATCACAGTCCGCCCAGTTTAGTTAACATTACTTTATTTCATTCCATTCGAGTTAAGTTGAGTTAAGTTGCGTTTGGTTCAGTTGCGACTTTTGTGCTTTTTCTTCAAAGTGAAATTTTGCTTCAATGCCACAAAGTCTACAATGCGCTACATAAGAAACGCAACACTTTCATATCAATATTATCACGAGATACTCTTACCATAAATGTAACTATGTATACTTAAAATATGTACATATGTGTATAGCATATGCATTCATATAGAAATGGTCAGTTTCAGAATAGGTGTTGTTTAAGTAAATAGAAGAATTAGGTAAATGAGAACATTCATAACAAAGAAGTGAATCTCAAAATGATTGAAAAGGAACATAAAAGAGTTGTTTTTTATTTATAACAGCGATCATAAACAAACCTGAATTCATTTAAACAAATTTTAAAAACCAATTTACTTAACTGTTAAAGACTTTAACTTAAAGCATCTTAGAATCTAATAGCTTTGGCTAAGAATCTAAGCTACATGACGAGAATTTATGAGTGATAAATAAAAGTTGCAGAAAACTCGTTAACAAATAAAATAAATAAATTTTCTTTTTGAAAATCCAAATACTATAGCTAACCAAAGATAATGGTGGAAAAGAAAATATGAAAAATGGAACTATACAGAGAGCAAAGAAAAGTCAGCAGTGTGTAACAAGTACTGTAAAATAGCTAATAAGACCCTACATATAAGGTTGGGTATTTCTGATGAAGATGACAGACAGTGGACAGGGACACACGACGACAACATTAACAACAACAACAACAACGATGACGACGAGGGTCGGACATGGGTAATGAAAAGTGCGTAGATCATTACTTGTTTTCCGCTTTTATCATATTCTTGCGTGGCACCTGTAGACCGTCAGGGGAGATTTGTAGAGACAAAGCGGGAAGAGAGGGGGTAAAGAGGGGGAATTATTGTTGTTGGACTGCATCTTAAAACACAATTTATTTCGCGTTTAATTGCTTTAATTGTGAAAATAATTTCGTTTTCATTTTCGTTGGCCGGTGAAATCTTAACCGTCGGCTTCTCTATGAAGTCCAATGATTGCGATCCCCCAGGTAGACGAGCGCCTATCCGATCTCATATGCCATGTGCTTATGTGCCTATCTAACCTGAACTCGACGTCACAATGAGACTCAACTCATTCGGAATCCATAATTAAGAAAATGTTAAAAATAAAATAGAGAATGGAAGTCATTGCACAAAGTACTAGGCAATGATATACTTAGAAGTTTAAAATTTGTTGTGGTTTTTCATTACTTATCAGAAATGTGTAATATGCTAATACCTTAAATTGTTTTCAACAAATCAAATTTTATACGTTTTATACGGTCTTCCCGATATGCAAGGAATTCTGTGTGAAATTTCCTAACTATTTTTTTAAAACAGGCTTTGTCTGTAAATATCAAATTGTAACAAAAGCTTAAAATTTGGCAAAGTTTGAAATTCAAATTAAATTAATACCCATTTCATGAATTGAGGCTGAATTCAATTAATATTCCCTTCTCACTGCTATTGCATTCTCGCATTTTCGCATTTTGGGCCAAAAGCTGTTGACAATGTAAAGCAATAGTGCATTCTGGTAACCTTTTAGACTAGCAACTTTACAAGTCAACTAGTGCCATGATTTTTTATATTTATTTAGCTAACAACAAATCTAATGAAAGGGAAAAATCCCAATTAAATATTTACCGGTATTAAAAATGCACAAATAAATTTTGCATGTCTGTTTGATCCTGGATTGATACATAAATTGATTTCAATTGATGGAATCATAGTTATATCCTGAGTATAATACGCACCAGCAGCTTAAAAGGAAAATCAAAGGCTGTATGTCATTAATTTCGACACAATGAAAGACGTCGTTTCACCGAGAATCAGTGGGAAATATATCGTAGAAGAATCTCTGATAATACATTTGCTTATATGTACACTGGTACTTTTGTTTATAAATAAATGATAAAGAAAAACATGTGAAAAAGAAAAATATCGAAAATTCAAGAGAAAAATTTAAACAGAAAAAAACCCAAAAAAAGAAACAAACAAAAAAACATGTTTCCTGCACTACTAGAAGGACAACCAGCTCCACTTTTTGTAAAAAATCATGCAAAAAACAATAGAAATAGAAAGGAAAACAATAAAAACTCAAAAAGTTTTCAAACACAAAAAAACAGAAAAAAAAAACGAAAACAATCAAACAAAAAAAATTGTTCTGAAATACCTTCAATGTCTGCAGCTATACCAAAACGGCACTTAAAGCTGTTGGGAATTATTAGCACGGAAATTGTAAAAGCAACCCCTACACGCATGCAGCTTTTAAAATTATGCCAAATCAGCACCGATTGAGAATTCTAATCATAAAGATGCGTTCAGACGGTCGGCTTTTCTGTGGCTTTTTTTGCTTTAAAGCTACATTTAAAAAGCCAAGCTGACCGATGTAATAAGAACACGTTCTATTGCCTGGCTTTTTGCTTCGGTCAGCCGTCGCCTTCTAGATGCTTACATTTTTGTAAGAAATTCTACAGAGTGTGACCAGATTCTGTCAAAACAAAAAGTATGGTTGTGAGCACGAAGCGAATATTGTGAATGTCAAAATTGTCCGTCGGTCAGAAAAATCCACACAAAAGCCGATCGTCTGAACACATCTTTAATATTTACTAGTACTGGAACTCACGCCAGTAACACCACTTTTTATACCCTTGCAGAGGGTATTATATTTTTGTCACGAAATGTGTAACACATTGAAGGAAGCCTCACAGACCCCATAAAGTATATATATTCTTGATCAGGGTGACGAGCTGAGTCGATATAGTCATGTCCGTCTGTCTGTCCGTCTGTCCGTGTGTCCGTCTGTTTCTATGCAAACTAGTCTCTCAGTTTTGAAGCTATCTTGATGAAACTTGGTACAGGTCCGTCTTATTGCTGCACGCAGTACATATGTCGAAACCGGCCGGATCGGATAACTATATCATATAGCTGCCATAGGAACGATCGGTTGGAAATAAACATTTAGTATGAAAAACTTTTTGTTTCTCAAGATATCTCAACCAAATATACACATTGTGTGTTTAATTCAGTTTTAAACAGGCTGACCAAATTTGGTGTAAATCGGACTACTATATCATATAGCTGCCATAGGAACGATCGGTTCGAAAACAACATTTAGTATGAAAAATTTTTTTGTTTCTCAAAATATCTGAACCAAACATACACATTGTGTGTTTGGTATAATTTTATACATCCCTACCAAACTTGATGTAAATCGGACTACTAAATCATATAACTGACATAGGAGCGATCGGTTCGAAACCAACATTTAGTATTACAAATTTTGTAAAAAATCTGGCGGCTCACATGGGGCACTGCAAGGGTATCCAAACTTTGGTGCGCCAAAGTTAGTTTGCGCTATATTTTGATAATTTTTTTGATTCAACTTTTCAATTCAATTGATTCAACTAAAATAGTGGAGATTTGATGTTAGCAGATTTCAATGGGACCTAGTGATAATTTTAGCATTTAACTAATATAAATTAAATAATTGTGTAGTTGTGAAATATTTAACTTTGTGAAATAATCAAATGAGAAGAAATGTTATTCACCATTGCCAGCTCTAGTTTTGGTGCATTGAATTTATAATTTCGATAAGCTATCGATAGAAGCATAAACTATTCAGCATATCGACAATGACAGTAATGAGCTCAACTCGTGCCGAAACCCGGGGAGTAGTCAGTGAACTCAATCAGGAATTATTTGCACTCGCCAATGCCCAAAACTGGGCAAATAGAAAACGCAAATGACTTGGTCAAATAAACGTTTGTTCATTCAATATTGGCCGCTACTAAACATGGTCAAGAAGAGACAGTTGAATAACTGGCAACAGTACCATTTGGCCAGAATGGAATGCAAAACCCAACCAGCTGATGGCCTGCCAAAATGTACAGAAAACAAAAAGCAAAAATAAAACTCGTAAACGTAAATTATGCGCGTAAATGGTGTGCGATGATCGATGAGAAAGAGAGGGAGAGCAGACAGGAGGGGAGATGGCAATTCAAGACAGTAGCTGGAGTTACGAGTTCAAGTTGAAGCTGGAACTGGAGTTAAAGAAGACGTTGGCAGAGACACACCGTAAGGCAGATTTGAGTTTCAAATCAAAAATCTAATGAAAAGGTTATAAATGCCGTTATGGCACACACACAACACACGGAGATAGACATAAATTATGCCAATACGAATGGCAAATGGAAATGGCAATAGGTAAGAGTTGAGACTAAGGCCGAGGCCGAGGCCGCTCTTTTCTAATTTCTTCTAAGAACAACCAAAAAGCCAAACTGAATGAATCTAAAACTTATGCGGGACCTCCCTTTCCCTCTCTCTCTCTCTCTCTCTCTCTCTCTCTCTCTCTTTGAATGAAGTACAGTTAACCTTCTTTAAAAGGAATTTGAAGGCAGAAAATCACTTCATTAAGTGGAAATTCCTTTGTTAAGAAATTACAATATATTTAAATTTATATTAAATTTAGTGCGCAGTCTAATCTTCTACTTTTCTTCTTCTTAGAGAATATTCTTCGCAGGGAAGTTTACTATAAGTTGATGTATGTATAGTTCGCTTAAATGTCCGAAAACCGATAGTTGAACAAATTTAATACAAATTAACAAATATTATAGTTTTCTATAACAAAAAAAGAATTTAAATTCGCTGCCACAAACTGAGCGAGAGATGATTAACTTTCTTATCGTTTTCGGAAGACTTTCTTATCGTTTTGTCGGTTTAAAGTCTGCATATCTATCATTTACGTATCGTTAATTAAATTTTTGCCCATAGGGTTCTTGATCAGCACCAGCAGCTGAGTCGATATAGCCATGTCTGTCTGTCTGTCGTATGAACATACAAATCTCAGAGATGGTAAGACCTAGGAGCACCAAATTTGGTATGAAGACTTCTTATATTTCTTATATACACAAAATCGATGAGTTTGGTTGACATATCTTGAAAAACAAAAAATTATTCATACTAAAGGTTAATTTCTAACCGATCGATCCTATGGCAGCTATATGATGTAGTGATCCGATCCGCCGGATCCGACATACTATGTGTACATGGCTATATCGACTCAGCTCATCGTCCTGATCAAGAATATATTTACTTTATGGGGTCTGATACGCCCGTTACATGCTTTTTAACAAACTTAATAAATACCCACAGGGTATTATAGCAGCTAATTTTATTGTACAAATCAAGGAATAATTGTTATTTAATAATAATAATAATTATATAAGCAGTTAAAACAAGCACAAGTAGAATAAATAAATAAGTAATAATATATATTTGAAATATAACCATTATTGATGTCATAATAAACAGTATTTAGTTTTCCGCACTAGAATAAAATAACAAAATAAATTTATAAGAGAGCTTCATTAAAATATCTTAAAAACAAAACTAGTGTAGTAAGTAATAAGCTTAAGCTTTTAGCACCAACATAAAATATATAAATAAATTGTGTATAAGTTCTGCATAAAGTAGTTTGACTGTATCTATTTCTGTTTCTATTTCTATTTCTGAGCGACTGCAGCTGGAATGCTAAACATGCAAGAGCAAAGGCAGAGCAAGTCTGAGCCC
The DNA here is from genome assembly GCA_035044365.1 of Drosophila neotestacea. Lineage (NCBI taxonomy): Eukaryota > Metazoa > Arthropoda > Insecta > Diptera > Drosophilidae > Drosophila > Drosophila neotestacea. The sequence continues at coordinate 71,402 of JAWNMD010000153.1, forward strand.
AGCTTGTCTTGGCTTGGCTTTGACTTTGACTTGGCCAGGTTGCTTCACACGCTGACTGGCGATGCATCAAGCGGCGAATTGATGCCGCCGATGATGAGGTGCCACTACCAATGCCAGTCTTAGTCTCAGTCTCAGTCTCAATCTCAGTCTTAGTCTCAGTCTCAAGTCAGTGGGGAAGGGAAGCCAAGCATAATGAGAGTTACCAAAGACTGCGACGTCGGCAGCGACGCCAACTGGCTGAGATTATGCTAATAAGTTGGCGCTGGAGTTGCCAGCAAACGGTATTGGTAACCAAAGTCATGAACGCGAACGCCAGAATCTCAAACCGCTGCAAGCGACGACGACACATAAAGCAAAGAATTGAACAACAACAACAACATCAAGAAGAAGCAAGTATATGAAGAAGAAGACAAGGCAAGAGCGAGAGCAACGACAGCTTGCAGAACGGCAACGGAACGGGCAGAGACAACAGTAAAAGCTAAAGCTGCATTCTAGGTCAGTGACTACCACTAGGAGCGATATTGCTGCCTGCCTGTTGCTGCCACATCTGCTGCTGTTGCTGCTGTTGCTGTTGTTGCTTATGGTGTTGGCCAATGTCTCATTCATTTATCAGACAACCATGGACCAGGAGCAGGCCATGGAAATCGGTCAATTGTTCGCCTGGTCAACTGTCAGCATTGCTTTTCGGTTTTTCTTTTTATTTTCTTATTCCTCCTACTTTTTTTTATGGCATATTACGAGTATGTTGGCCTAAATGGCTATTTGGCTATGGCAATTGCTGTTCAATTGAGTCGAATAGGAGACATGACGGGAGTTGGATGTGGAAGACTCTAGTGTGTTTTCAAATCGAGTTCAAATGGACGCCCACAATGGATGACCTTCAGTTTAACACAATTTTTGAGATAATCTGACTAGTTAAGTAATTTTAATGGATAAACTGATAATCTGGTAAAGTATAGATGGGAAGATAAAACTATGTATAAATGTATGTGACTAAGTTCTGTATATAATTTTAGATAGTCATATTTAACAAAATTTGGTTGTTATCGGTTAATGTTTTAAAAAATAATTTACCTGATGCTAATACACAGCTTTAACTTGGCAACTAGTTCATTTTCTACTTAAATAATTTGTTCACTTCCACGTAATGAGAGTCTATAGCGCCGACTGTGCTTATGATTACATTTACCCTAATGATAATGATAAGACTAATACAAATTGTAATACTAATACTAATTCTAATGCTTATGATAATGCTAATGGTAATACAAGTTCTAATGCTAATGCTTATGCTAATGTTAATGCTAAAAATAATACTCATGGTAATTTTAATTGTTATTCCAATGCAAATACTTATAGTATGTATAGGTAATGATATTGCTAATGCTAATGCTGATACTCATTCTATTGCCAAGCTAATATAAATCCAAATTTCAAAATTAATCCGATTTTTAACACTAATACTAATGCTAAGTCACAACGTTTCGGGCTTTCGTTCACTATATACTTCATTCATATTACAGTTCAACTCAAGAAGAAGTCTCTCTGCTCAAGCTTTAGCATACATAATGAAAAAAACGTCTCACCCATTCTAATTATGGATATTACTTGATGGGCTCAGAAGTGCACTTCCCAAAGGGTTAACACTATTCTTACTAATGAAGTATTTAGTATGCTACAGTTATGTGTTAAAATTAAAGGCACAGTAGAGTTGTCAAGTGACGAGTCAACGTCTGCTATGTTATTTCAAGGAAAAGTTATCTGAGTATATGTAACTTGAAATTTAGCAGTATCTGTATGTGTGTCTGTATCTGTATCTGTATCTGTATATGTGTCTGTATCTGTGTCTGTATCTGTATTTGTATCTGTATCTGTATCTGTATTTGTATCTGTATTTGTATCTGTATCTGTATCTGTATCTGTATCTGTATCTGTATCTGTATCTGTATATGTGTCTGTATCTGTATCTGTGATCTTTACAGTTGTTTTTGCGCTGTTGTCGTCTTGTGTTTGGTTTGTTCAGCCAATGCTTATGCTAATGATGATAATGATAATGGTCGCTCGCAAAGCGATAATGATGGCAACAGTACTGTCCACTAACTGGACAGACCAAGAGACACGAACTTGGAGAATGAGATTGCGTCTGGAAGATTACAGCAAATGACAGTAAAATGAGTGACAATTCTGTGATTATTATAATGACTAGTAAAGCTTAACTATGCGTATATATATATATATATATATATATATATGTATTTATGTATGTGCTATGATACAGAGACCTCCCAGCTGTGAACGGTATTCAAATTGAAATGAATAAATACATGAATGGATGATGAATGATCAATCAAGTTAAGAGCTTTCATCGTTGATTCGGTGAACCAATTTAATTATTATGATCATTAGAAGCTGACTCATAGCATTTGGGGAGACGCCCCCATTGACTCTATGCATTCGGAAATTAATTAGCATTTCTTTTTCATCGTTTCTTTCATCATTTTTACTAAGATGTGGGCGTGCTCTGTGGGTCTCTGGGTCGCGTATCACTTTCATATTGATAATCGCAATAAATCTTCAAGTGGTTTTATTATTTTTATGGCATTTTGATGCCTTCAACTCAAATCAAATCAAAGTTCTGTCTCGGATGGAGTTTTGTTTGTCATTGTTGTTGTTGTTGTTAGCGAAACCAAACAACAGAATTAGAAACAACAACAACAACAAAAGTCCACAGTCAACAGTCAACAACAACAAAATGTTGACCCAGTAAAAGAAAAAGTTTATTTTTGTAAATTTTTTTACCCCTTCCTCATTCTTTTTGTGGTTGTTGTTGTTTCTGCTGCTGTTTTTGCTTTTGCCGCAAACTTTTCGGCCAAAAGAGTTTTGTATAGTTATTAATTCTTAACGGTTTTTACTTTCACGTTAGAACAATATGGACATAGGCGATAATTATTTCTAAAGATGCCGCAATCTTAAGCTTAACGCATCCGTCTAGCCTCGCGTCGCGTTCGTTGCCTAAGTCTTTTGTTTGCTCTTCCGCAAGTCGCTTCCCGCCCTTCTACCCGATAAAATGCGAACTCCCTGACAATTTCAGCCCAAATATGTTATTTATGTGGCCAACTAACGGTCCAGGAATGACGAGCCAACTTTGCACTGTTTGTAGAAGTTTTAAGTCAATGTTGTGTTCATCTTTTTCTTCATTCTCTTTTACAAAACAAAAAGCAAACAGAAAATTCCACACAAAAACTAGACGGAAAAAATCAAAAGCAAATATAGACTTAAATGGAAACTAGAACACAATGCAAATTATGTTTGGACAATGGCCAACAATATTCAGTGCCCTGGCCAAAATGTATGAATGAGGTGAAACCCAACAGATCGAATTTGCCAAGATTTACTTAGACAAAAGCACTTAAGCAACACCCAAATACTACTCACTCCGCTCCCAATATGTTTGTTAGACATATTTATCCCAGAGCCGGGTTTCTAATAAATACTACGGTTCGAATTAAGTTTAGAGAGCTATAGTTCGAAAATAACTTAAGCTTAATACAGATTTTTTATATATTATCTACTGCTATCTTTTTTATCATTTCCATTTAATTTATTTATTAGAGATTTAATAGATTGCTTCCTTAATCAAATCTCGCTTTCACATTCATTTAAATGTTTCTTCCTAGTTTTCTTCATCTCCAAGAGTAATATTTAATCTTTACCTCAACAGAATGGTAAAATAGTGATCTTGACAGATTCCTATATTATTAGGACGCTTTACATTAATTCCTTGTCGACATTGCACTTGCATTTTGCATTCTGGCTTTTGGGACCATTTCAAAAATCCTAAAAATCTTTTTTTTCTCAGTTTTCAAACGATGCTGTCAAAAAATGCAGAACGCGAACTTTGTTTTTTATCTTTTTGATTATTTAACGTCAGATTGACAAAAAATTAAAATTGTAAACTGGTAAAATACTTAAAATAAAACAAAAAATATAGCGCAAGCTAACTTTGGCGCGCCAAAGTTTGGATACCCTTGCAGTGCCCTGTGTAAGCCGTCAGATTTTTTTACAAAATTTGTTGATTTTGAACCGATCGATCCTATGGCAGCTATATGATATAGCAGTCCGATTTACACCAAATTTGGTCAGCCTGTTTAAAACTTAGTCAAACACAGAATGTGTATATTTGGTTGAGATATTTTGAGAAACAAAAAAGTTATTCATACTAAATATTGTTTTCGATCCGATCGTTCCTATGGCAGCTATATGATATAGTAGTCCGATTTACACCAAATTTGGTCAGCCTGTTTAAAACTTAATCAAACACACAATGTGTATATTTGGTTGAGATATTTTGAGAAACAAAAAAGTTTTTCATACTAAATGTTGTTTTCGAACCGATCGTTCCTATGGCAGCTATATGATATAGTAGTCCGATTTACACCAAATTTGGTCAGCCTGTTTAAAACTTAATCAAACACACAATGTGTATATTTGGTTGAGATATTTTGAGAAACAAAAAAGTTTTTCATACTAAATGTTGTTTTCGAACCGATCGTTCCTATGGCAGCTATATGATATAGTAGTCCGATTCACACCAAATTTGGTCAGCCTGTTTAAAACTTAATCAAACAGACAATGTGTATATTTGGTTAAGATATCTTGAGAAACAAAAAAGTTTTTCATACTAAATGTTTATTTCCAACCGATCGTTCCTATGGCAGCTATATGATATAGTTATCCGATCCGGCCGGCTCCGACATATGTGCTGCGTGCAGCAAAAAGACGGATCTGTACCAAATTTCATCGAGATAGCTTCAAAACTGAGAGACTAGATTGCATAGAAACAGACGGACAGACGGACAGACGGACAGACAGACGGACAGACGGACATGGCTATATCGACTCAGCTCGTCGCCCTGATCAAGAATATATATACTTTATGGGGTCTGTGATGCTTCCTTCAATGCGTTACACATTTCGTGACAAAATTATAATACCCTCTGCAAGGGTATAATAAGGTTTGGTATGACCTACTAAAATAATATTTAGTTGTTGAAACCTATATCGATATTGAGAAAGAATATTAAAAAAAACCCATATAATCTTTAAATAAGTTTTTTATTGAAATATCTTTAACAAAAATATTTATTAAGATGTCGATACTCATCAATAAATAAAATATATCCGTAACATATTATCTGTGATTTTCAACTGTATGTTATATTAAAGATAACGCAATGTTCCATAATGGGTAGAGCAAGTACATTTCAAGTTTAACATACACTTAACAGTATGACTTGCCCAATTAAGCAGCAGGATTTGAGAGGATTGTTAATAAACCCTATTAAACTAGACAAACACTCTAAGTCTGTTGGCCATAGCGAATTTGGGTCATGCATATTAGACTGATAGTGCCATCATCATTATTCAGACATTATAAGAAGTAGCACATCGACAGGCGCGCTTTTTATTTTCCTTATCTTTTCTGTTTCGTTTTTATTTTTATTTTTGTTTTTCTTTTGTTTTCCTTTGTCGATTTTCGGTTTTTGCTTTTACTCAATAATTTTTCTTGTTTTTGTACAACTTTCACATGTGAATGCGACGTCTGACGACTGCTGTCATCACCATCCCCCATCCCCCATCCCCCGCCTACCACTCACTTTGATTTAAAGTCTCGACCACTTCAGTTATTATAACTGCGACTATATTGTCGATTTGTTTCTCATATTTAGCTGTTCTCTTCCTTTTTTTAGCCCAGGGTAGCAACATTTTGTCACGATATGTGAGTCGATTCTAAGTTGAAAGTAGCAACAGCTATTCCGTAAGTTTGAAAAATAAATTGGAAAATAATTGTTGGCTCGTAATCCATTTTGAAAACGTATAGCTGTAACGGTCCCTGGCTGAATCTTTATTGCGAACACATTACTAAAATGCCTTTTCTTTTCAAATTCTGTATATATTATGGTACATATATTATAGTATATTATAAATATAGACATTATTTTAATATAGAGAATATATAAAACAGCTGTCAAAAAACGAATAGAATATGGGAAACTCTTGTAGTTTTAATTCAATGTGATAAGTCAAGTGGAGATACTATTAAAATTATTTATAATATGGCGAAATTTATTTCAAGTTAGTTGTATTATATCATAAACTCGTTATGATAAAATAAAACATTTTATTTATATTATTTATAATGCTTCGTAAATGATTTCATAAAAATCACAGCTTTTTCACTTATCGGATAACTCCTCCTAACTTATGAAATCTAAACAATAATAAGTCTTGTATAATTTATATTATTTTGCAACCATAGAAATATTTGTTGACTATATAAATATACCATGGAAAGATTTTTGATGTCAATAAAAATTTCAACGAAGCTCACCAGTCAATTTCTGTTCATTAACAAATTTATTTAATTTAATTTATATAATTTACTTAACTAATTAGAATAACATCAATCTATTGAAATGTTCTGTAAGTGTATTGAGGCTTCGGCAAAGCACAGAATCTCAGCTAATTTTACTGCTTTGTTTCTAATGGCTGCGATTGTTGTTGATGTTGTTGTTGTGGCTGTTGTTGCTGTTGTTGATGATGCTGTTGTTGTTAGCGTTGCTTGTTGCCTGTAGCTGCTGGAGCAATAAATTTAATTTCGATGCAAAGTTACAGCTTAATTCTAATGCCCAACAACAACGACGACGATGGACACGAAGAAGACGCAAACGAAGACGTTCATCATCATCAGGCAACGGCAACATTGGAGGCAACTCCAAAAGGCAAAGGTGTAGAGGGGGAGGGGGGAAAGGGGCATCAGGGCGGACAGCGAGAAAATCAGAATTCCAGCGATTGTGTGACTGGCGGTGCCGCATCGTTTCACTACACGCCACAACTCGTTGCAAGGCATTTCACTTTTTCTTTTTATTTATATTTTTATTTTTTTCGTGCCGCAAATGATGATCGATGTGCGCGTCGCATGTCGTTTGCTGTTGACCGTCGAACATTTCGCTAGCATTTAAATTGGCAAAATGCTAATACCACACTTCCTCCCTCTCTTTCCCTCCCCACTGCTTCCTTGCGACAAATCTTTTTCGCTGCCAGCTGTCGACAGGCGCTGCCAAAAATTATTAAGATAAATGTCAAGAATCTCTAGAAATTGTTGAAAAATTAATTAGAGACTAAATGGACGCGCCTGCCAAGTTCAACTGCATCTTCAACTCTGTGTCCAACTCCCAATCCAACTTTTGATCCAACTCCTGTCCAGGATGGACCAAAAGCAATCCTCGTTAATCACCAAACAGCTCAGCGTAATCAGCGTACAGTGGGGCTAATCAAGTCTCTTGCGCGATTTAAGTTAAACTTTAAACATTCAAGTCCCGCCTATACTCGTATAAAATAAAATAATATTATATACATTAAAATGTACAATTGTAATATAAAACAAAATAAAGTAAAGTAAAATAAAATAAAATAAATCAAAACATGAATAGAATATCGTAACGATTATTTACTGCTTAATTCAGTTATCTTATTACATGTATTATTTTACGAGCACCCTAATCATAACTTAAATTTGTAGCGCTTCAATGTAAAATAAATAAATCCGATCTAAACGGTTCCGACATGTGTACTGTATGAAGCAAAAAGACCGACCTGCCTCCAGACCAAGCTTCATCAAGATAACTTCAAGCCTGAGAGACTAGTTTGCATAGAAACCGACAAACAGACAGAAGGACACGACTATTACAACTCAACTCGTCGTGCTGACTAAGAATATATATACTTTAGGTTTAACATTTCGTCAATTCTGATGATAACGTAATTTTCTCTAATTTTAAGTTTAAATGTCATAATAATAATAATGAAATAAAATAAAATAAATAAAAATAAAATAATATTGACTATTTCCATGTACATGTGATTGTATTTTATAAATATGTAATTTTAAATTTAAAAAAGAATTATTTTTTAAAATAAAACAAAAATATTTTAGTTGTTATATATTTTAAGGCAATAATTCACTCTTTAGGAAATTCATGAGCTCCACTGTGCAGCTCAAAAAGACAGAGCCTTAATAAATGATCACGGTGCTTACTTGACGCTCAGTTGACGCTCTAGACTCTAGAGTCTAGACGTTGCAGTCGACGGTGCAGTCGACGTCGAAGTCGGCGTCACATCTTGTTAACCGCACAGCATCCGAGGCGCTAATTAGCCACGTTGAGGCATTGGTAATGGCTCTAACACTGGCTTTAACTGTGGCTTAGACTCAGATTCTAACTCTTACTTTGAATCTGACTCGTGTCTTTAGAGGCTGACAAACGAATTCCTGCCAAGTCTCTTGAGTGGCACAGACGGCAAATGGGCCCTTGATGACAACAGATGGGCCGCCCTGCCCCATTGCGATAGACACGCAGACATAGAGACAGAGAGAAATAGAGAGAGGGAGAGGGAGAGAAAGCGGTACACTGATAAGAAAAAGTTATGAAATTAAGAGAACCAAAAATACTTGGTGTTAGAAAACACATCTTGAGTATAAGGACACTTCAAATAAGAAAATGTTCTTGTTAACTACATAAAAAAAATTGTATTTTTTCAAAACCTTAAAAGTTTAATGTCTCCTTTGTGCCGCCAAAGCCAGTTGAAAATTTTAGCGAACAAAACTGACAAAATATTAAAACGCTCAATTCTAAAAATATGATTAAACTTTTTAATATCAGAAAAAGAATGACCCTAACTTGTAAAATAAAAAGAACGTGTCTATTTGAACATATTTATAAATGTATATTTTTCTAAAAATATAAAATATTAGCTTCTATTAAGAATTTAAGATATTTTAGTTTAATGTTCTTAGTTTGTGTTTTATGAAGCTTTAGCAAAATGCTCTTAATTTAAGAACAAAATATTAAAGACGACCGTTCATGATTTTAGAAGCTAGTCTCTTTCTTCAGTGTAGAAAGGGATTGGTTGAAGACAGGGAGACAGCAAAAGATGCTGTAGTAGCGGGGGTAGCGAATTGGAGAAAGCCATAGAAAAAGAGGCACCCGCATTTTAGCAGCTTCACACACTCATACAGTCTAATGATTGCCTCCTTGGCAGCTCCAACATTAAGAAACCCCCAGAATAAAAAGCATACTTGTAGAATCTTTAGCTACCTGTAAAGTTGTCTTCTCGTTAAGCGGGCTTCTGATCTTCAGTGTTGTACGTTCGCTTCGCTTACGTGTAGCGACATCATTATCAGGCAATATTTAGAAATAAGTAGAAAAGACCAACACAACTGAATTTAGCTCGGGTTAGAGCACAACACATTCTATTACTTTGTTGTAACTAAGTAGTATGTTTGATAGACAAGATTTGGACTGGATTAGGACTGCTAAAAGAGGCAAATATGCAAAAACATATTTTATTTAAATTTGTGAGTTTTAGCGACCTTTTTAATTGATAAGATTTATTTAAATGTTTAAAGTTAAATAATTTAGCTGACTCGAGGTCGAAAGTTGGATAATTATGTCGATATGACATGATTCTCTATTCATACAATTATGATTAACAATGTTTATTTGACAACAATGTTTATTTGACAACAAAAAAAAATAAACCAAAAATTAAATTTAAACATTTAAATAAATCTTATTTTATTTAAATTTTAATTATTTGAAAAATACGATCAACTAGCAAATATCATAAATATTTTACTTAAATTTCACACACATATATTCTTTGAATTTTAAATAAAATATAAGCCTGAAAACACTTTTATTTGAAAATCAGCAAACAAAATATTTTATTATTTTTTTAGCTTTATGGTACATATGTACATAAGATATATACGAAGAACCCTTTAATACCATGGAACCTTCTCTAAACTTAAATAGATTAAAGTAGTTTAAGTTTGTGCCGAAATAAATCAGTAATTAATAAGTTGAATACCTTGGCCAATTATTTTCCATTTCTACAATCCAATAAGGGTCCCAATGACAATTAAACGATCTTTCTAAAACAGTCCATAAGTAATTGTATGGTGTTCATAGAAAATAGTGCATAGAAACAGTGTCAAAGTTGAAAAAAGTGAAAACAAATTGTATTTGTTGGGCAATTACGCACAGATTGGTCAAATCATATACATACAAATATACAAATTGAAAGATCTATTATTCATCATTCTAAAATATAAAATCGGTTGATAATCAAGAAAGCTACAAGCTGATAAGTACTCATTGGTACAGAAACCGGTTTTTTGGGGGTAAATGCAACATATGGAAGTGTCTCCCAAAATTCCAAGTATGCAGTTTTGTTATACTCGGCAAGCCCAACCAGAAAATTACAATCACTCTTCAGGAATTATTTGACTGTCGCTCAGTTTTATTTGGTATGTTCACACCTAATTGGGTTTTCTTGGGTTTTCGCCAATCCTCGCAACAAATGTTGGGTCTGAGTAATTGATTTCAATTTTGAACTTGCCCATTATATGTATATACATATATTATAATTTTATTCTTTTTATTTCCTTAAAGCATTTTAAGTTCATAATATTTATAATTTATAATGTAACTTACACTTAGACAATTATAATAAATATACATATGTATAATTAAAAAATATACTTATGTAAGTATTTTTTATAGTTTGTAAATCAATTGATAGATATTTTAAGTTTTAAGGTCCGTATGAGTCTTCAAATAAAAAGTAGTTTATTGATCTATACATACATACATACATACACAACAAAACTCTACATAGAAACTTATAATTTTCCGCTCCGAAAAGTCCAATCATAAAAATGCAGTATTGTTCTAAATTCAATTTTATTGGGAATTTACAAAAAGCATCCATATTTAACATAAACAATTAAGAAAACAATTAAATAAGACATTTTAACATGAAAAAGACATAATTTCATATTTTGTTGGTCGATCCATTTATCCAGATTATATTTCTGTATTAAATGCCTAATGAGTTATTACTGTAGAAAAGGATGTAATAATTACATTAATCACACTCTTTAGTAATAGTTACTCTAACTACTTAGCAGAGTGTTTTCTATAGATCCCATTGATGATAAGAGAATAGTTCTACAGGCAACCTACCTCACACAAAGGACTAATTACAGTTAATCTCATAAACAGTTCCTCTCGTAATAGAATAAATTAATAAGTATTAAGTATGATGAAGTATTTATTAAACTATCGAAAGTATTGTACTATGAATTGGGTAATTTTTTAATTTGAATTATACTTAACTAAATAGGTTTTATTAACAAATTACCCAATTCACAATTCCATAGCAAAGACTCCCTCGCAGATCTTCGAGAGCTTCAGACTTCGACTTGACCTGGCTATTATGCATTCTATTTTGGCCATACACGAATCTTGCAGAGGGCAATTTCTATTTAGAATCTGTTCAACTGTTTAGATCATCAGTTGGACGCTCTAAACCACTTCCGCCCAAAAAATTTTCGACAAAGACTTTTTTTTGTCTGTTTTTGTGGTTTAGTTTCTGTTGTTTTTCTTTTGAAATCTTGTTGGGCACATTGGAAAGCTAACGGTTAATGTCTGCTCTCTATGATTAACTGGGGATGTATGATAACAACTAATTAACTAGCAATCAAATCGAATCACAAAACAAACAAACAAAACAGATAGACAAACATATTGCCTAGGGGAAGTGAAAGGTTATGCGGACTTCTCCATTTCCATCTCCATCTCTGTTTCCATCTCCATCTTCGGCACAGCTGATAGCTGACGACCGGAACAGACCTCAAGTGAACTGAACTGAACTGAACTAAGCTAAAGTTGGCAACAGCAGGAAAAGTAAATGCCGGCTTTAGAACAGGCTCCAACAGAACCAGAATCAGAACCTGAAACCGAATCCGATTCAGAATGAGAACCATACCAAACTGAACAGAAAAGAAAGGCTGTCTCCAACACATGACCAAAAGCTGTGGTGCAAATATTTGGAACAGCCCCAAAAAAAAAGTTTGTAATTGAGTCTACGGTCAAGAGAATTCGACATTAAAAAACCCTGTAGTTATTAAAAAAAAAAAAGAAATATATACATAATCGCTTTGTAAGTCGTAGAGTAAGTGTTGTCTTGATATTCCTAGTTTATTAATCTACATTCATATATTATTATCCGATAGTTATTTTCAGAATAGTTTATATTATATGTGTCTAGCATTAATATTGCTCTTGTAACTCGGATTTGGCATATTGGGGCAAATTTAATCTACATAGGATATATGTATAATGTCCAAGCATGGTGTCTCCAGCTCTATAGTCTAGATATAAAACAAATGAGCTGTCGATGCTGATCAATAATATAATAATAACTTTACGCTGCGGTGGTTACGCTGTGCTTCCGAGTGCTCTTTCCGGCGCCAAGATGACTAAGAAGTAGTCAAGCGAACAGGTGCCTACAGCTCCGAGTACCCACTGCTGATTTATGGGGTCTCCCATAAGTTTTTCTCCTGGCTACGCACATTTTTTTTACAAACTTAATGGACACTTTTTTTTTAAGTACAGGGTCTAAAAACGAGAAGAACAGCACACATCCAGAGATGTGTGTGTTGTACGGTCAACAGTGTTGTATCAGCTGTCATAACAGCTGCCTTGAATTCAGCAAGCGATGATCGCGAAACACACTCGGGCCAGAAATGTCAAAGAGAACTGTAGTGGAAGAGCGGTCGGTTTTTCACCGCCACTTTTCGCTGTCGGTGAAAAAAAAGACCGTGTGATGCTGGTCTATACATATAATGGTAAACTATAAGTTAAGTTTAAAGGGTGGACAAAAGCACAAGAGTAAACAGGACTATGACGCACCTATCTCTACCTACAGTGTCTAACAACTAAATTCAACCAGCTCAACTACTATACTAAAATATCAAAACTGTGCAACATTTATGTTTTAGAAACATGGTATGTTTTAACATATCAAAGACAGCTCCATTTATGTTTGGTGCTTTTTTTTAATTTTTAAACTTAAAATCAAATATTAGAGAATATTCTAGGTGCTGGTTGAAATAAGCTGTGAGCCACTGTGCATGTACTTAACTGTAGATGTTACCTGGCGCCCGAAAAGTTACTGCAATCGAGAGCATTTGCAATTGCTATGGAGACTGTGCAACATTGCAACGGTACATTGTGATTATTCGCAACTGTGTGACATTGAGGGTATTGCAAATGGTGACAGAGGGGGGTGAAGGTGTTGCTAGAAGTGTGGGTGCCCAACAAAAATATACTAAAGAGTCGCAGCGGCAGCTTAAGTAAGCGGAACCCAAAGCGTCAAGCAATTTTCTTATTTTAAGTGATTTCTTTACGCTTTCGCGGCGGCTGCTTCAACTTTAACAGCAACGTCGACTGCGACGTCGACTGCGATTGCGACGCTAACTGCGCTGCTCGCACACGATTCGTTGCAATCTTAATTATTGTCGTTTGCAGTCAGGCAGCCGCAAGACAAGCCTACATCTCCATCTTCATCTCCATCTCCATCTCCATTCCCATCTCCATCTCCAATTCCATTTTGATATTTGCTCCGTCTGCAATTGTTTTGCTGTTATGTCAAGCCGACGTTGCCAGTTGCTGCCTCAATTGATGCCGCTCTAATGAATTATGATTACATTCACAGGCAGCGACACACAGCTGTCTGTCTGGCAACTCTACAAGGCTGCTTTGACGTTAGCATTAGTTAACAGTGGCTGTTAACATTCTGCTGGCAGCGCCGTTAGCAGCATGCCAATGACCTGCGACTGCGTAGAGTAAGTAGAGTTTACTTGACTTAAATTCTCATTACACTGAGCAGCGTGCGCAGTCGCAGCCTCTGCCTCAGCCTCTGTCTCTGTCTCTGACTTTGCCTTTGCCAGCTACTTTAATGTTTGTTTTCTTTATTTCTTGCTAGTTTATTTTTGTTGTTGCCAGCTCCGTTAATGTATAATGCAAATACATACACATACTCATTTATACAAGTGTATATATTTATGTATGTGCTGTTGTTCATTCCTTCTTCTTTTGTATACAAGACTTTGTATTTTTTTAACGTAACGCCTGCGAAATTTGTCGCCCTTTTCTTTAATTGGCAAAATATCAAAATAAACTCAAGTTGACCACTTTCTTTTTGACATCAAAAGACGCCAGAAAACATTAAGAAACTCTATGGAAATATAACATACCATATAATTATAAACACGTACAAAATTTTTCAATGTCGAATTCTATAAATAAAGCTTTGTTCCCCGTGACTTTTCTACATTGAAATTTCATTATAGTTATTTATATCGTTATTGACTTAAATAATATTCAACTTTCGACTGATAGTATTGCATTTATAACCAAAGTTCGTCAAGATGTGAAAGACAAAAAGAAATATACAATCTGTGAGTTTAGCTGAGATTGCTCAAGATACTATGTACTAGTAATAAAAGTAGAATTTCGACTAATCAAACCTATGGCAGCCGTCTGGTTCTATATAAATTTGATCAGAATATAAATACAATCTGTGACAAGTATATAATCTGTAACTTTGCTTACAATGACAGTTATATGACAGTTATATTTATAATATAATGATCCGATCCGGCTGGTTCAGAAAAACGCACTGCCTTTAGGAAAGAGATGATTCTGTGCCAGGTTTCATAAAAATAGTCGGACATGGCTATATGGTATAGAACATATGTGCATACATATAGTTCGTTATGTTTGGTATTCATTTTGAAGAACTATGAATATATATTTCTTTATAGAGTAATTCGACATTATGTAGTTTCAGTGCGGGACTCAGAACGTGCTCCACGCTATGTAAAGAATGGTTAGCTACCGCTCTAGCAGAGTAAAATCTTTGCTCTTCCTTTGAAAGCTTCTTTTGCTGACATAACTACTCATCTTCTCAATTAAGGTACCAGCGGGAGAAAAAGTTCTAAAAGTACATTTTCCCATCTGTAAAAGTGTTATAAAAGTTTAGTGAAATAAACAAGAATTGGTAATAAATTTTCATTTTTAAAAATGAGAGAACAAATCTGAAAAGGCAGTGTTTTAAGTAGATTCAAGCAGTGTGATTAGTTCCTGCTGATCGATTTGGCAAACATAAATTTACCAATCTTCTCACTTATGGTCCCAGCGTGAGTAAAAGTTCTGAAAGTGAACTTTCCTATCTATGAAAGTATTATAAAAGGTTAGAGAAATAAAAAAGAGTTGGTAATAAATTTTAATTTTTAAAAGTGAGAGAATAAATCTGAAGAGGAAGTGTTTTTAAGTAGATTCAATCAGTTTGATCAGTTCCTGCTGATAGGTTGGGCACACATAAGATTTATGTTTGATCATTTGGTATATTTATCATTATGCTGACATCGCGCTGATTGCACAACATTCCAGAGTGGCCGCTGTGACGGAGCATAATTCATTAGCATATTTATCAGTCAATAACAGATCAAGATTTTCACTTCGTAGACTGAGACTGAGACTGAGTCTGACACTGCGGCTGAGAAGGAGGGCTGAGATGCTGACAAGATTACGATTAGAAGCGCGATCGGCTATGCTACTAATCCTAATAATGGTTCCCTCCCCACCAGTCTGTAATACCCATCTTAATACCCAAAACGGTAGCCATGCAAATCGATGCGCTGTAACAGGTGCCGTTGTCTCACCATGACTCGTTCAATCGTTCGTTCGTTCGCTCGTCTATTCGGTCGTGCGATCGTGTGGAGAGAGAGAGAGAGAGAGCTATCGAAAGAGAGAGGGGAAGAGTGGGAGAGTCTGTTGGCGCTCTGTTGTTCAAGTTCAATGCTACGTATGAACTGCTGTTCAGTGTTGCCATTCTAGCTACTTTATTGCTAGATAAGCACATTTATCGGCAACTAAAACCGAAATGGAAATCGGTGGATCTTTTAACTACGCATTGTCAGAAAATAATGTAAGAATCACTCTAAAATATGAACAATAAAAAAATGCTTCTTTCAAGGAACTTGACTTAAACTGCTTTTACGTATTCTGTTCTTGATGTGAAGCTATTCAAAAAGAAAATAGTTTCTTTAATATTTGATTTTCCCAAAAACAAGCAATTTTCGAAATTTATTCTAGCAATTTTAACTAGAATAAATAACAAAAATAATTTCCATTAAAAAAGTTTATTTTTGCCATACTTAGTTTGATTTTGTTTTAGTTGTTTCTACCTGTGTATTTTTTTAAGTTATAAATTTAAGAATAAAAATGTAAGCTAAAAGTTGGTTAGTTTATGTTTTAGTTATTTCTATCAATTCTTTTTTTCATATTAGCCTATTAACTTTTGGCAACACTGCTGCTGTTAATGTTGTTGCTGTTGTCTTCTGTTAAGAAGAAGTCTCCACGTGGAGAGAAGTTGTTGTAAGTTTGTAGAGTGCTCTCTCATTCTCAGCTTTGGACTCTTTTTTGTTCTGCAACGCCTGCTCGACTGGTGTGTGTGTGTGTGTGTGAAGTAGAAATGGGTTCGCGCTTTTCTTCGCTTCTGTGTCTGCTTCGTGCGTTTGCAATGCTGTCGCTGTCTCTGCCTCTGCCGCTGCCGCTGCCTCTGCCGCTGCCATCTTCCGCTGCATTGGCTTTCTTACGCTAAAGACGCCGCTTTCTCTGCCGCTATTCTTGTGCGCTCTCTCGGGCTGGTTCTTCTTTTTGGCCGTGGAGACCTCTGGGAAAGGCATAAAAGTGGCGCACTCGCTGGCCCACCAGCCATTGCGCGTAATGCAATTGAAGTGCTAACAGCGTTGTTTCAGTCAACAGCAGCAGCATTAGCAGCAGCAGCAGCAGCAACAGCAGCAGCATTAGCAGCAGCAGCGTGGACATAATAAATTCTTTTTTTTTTGTTGAGCAAAATTAACTCCAGTGTGCTCCTAGTGAACTTGAAAGTGTGTGCGACATTGCAACATTTGGTGGGCATTCGGATTCGAGTAACAAGACATACTCCTTCTGACTCCATCTGCCACCCCTCTCCCGTCACAAGTGTCGAAAGTGTGAAAGTGCAAGCTTTTTTTTCAGTTAATCTGCAACATAAAATATAAAATACAAACAAACGAAAGAAAGCAAGAAAAGAAACAAACGCGAAAGGATTCTCGCAACGCCAAGTTATTAAAAAGAAAGCAAATCAAATCTACAATTTTCAACAAAACAAACTCTAATTCAATTGATTGTGCAATAAATTATACAAAAAAGGTAAGACTTCCTTTACTTACATTTCCCGTGAGAGAGAGCTGAATCCCATAAATGCTGCAACAACAACATGTAACAAGCAACAAGTAACACGAATAACAACAACGGCAACAGTGTCTAAAGGATTTTTTTTGTTCTTTTTTTATGCGTTATTCTTTAGATGTGGTAACAAATTAACAAAAAAGAAACTGCACGAAAAAATATAATCATTTAATGATTGATATTCAATTATTTTTTTTACGATAAACAATAAAATATAAATAGTAAAAATAAAACCTATTAAAACAACAACTAACTATAAATATCAACTACAAATATCGGATCAATATCTAAATAGAAATTAAATTTACATAAATCATGTTTAGTGACTAGCGCATTAATTTAGAGGACTATTCTTGTAGCGCTAGGATATAAATCTCAAAAAATAAATAAAAAAATATAAAGGAAATAATGTATCATGAATCAGTAAAAATACATCTTCTTTTTAAAGAAATATTAAAAATAAACACTTCGGAATTATAGTTTGAATTCATCGTTTATTTTATTCCTTATAAATATTGAAAAATATATATATCATCGTGGTGCATATTTATATATATTAGGGGAATTTCTTTAAAATAAATATTATAGTATTTTTTTAAAGTTGATTTGAAAGTATATAAATTTTGTCTTATTATATTCGAAAAAATGAATGAATGAAAAAGTAATAAAATTAATAAAATAGTTCAAAATTTAAATGTATATTTTATTGCATACATAAATAAATATACATTTTCTATGTTCATTGTATTATACATACAATATCTGAACGAAAAATTTAAGACTGTCCGTTATTACCACAATAGTGACAACTCTGGCAGCAACGGTTCTGTTTATTTTTACCCGTACTTTTTTTAGTTTTCTGTTTGCACTTGAATTTCATATCCAGGCGCTAAACAAAAGACTTAGGCAACGAACTTTTTAAACATATGCCATGCATTTAATGTAAACGATCGCAAATTATGCATGCGAAGTGTGTGTGTGTGTGTGTGTGTTGATGAGAGTGAGTGTGTGTGAGACAACCCCTACTCCAACTTTCATTTCGATTCTTGACTTTGCACAACTTGCGACATTTTCAATTCAATGGAAATTGCAGTCAAAGTCTGTCTCTCTCTCTTTCTGTCTTTATGTTTTTCACACGGCAGCTGCGCTCTCACTTGACTTGACTTTACTTAATTCTTTCATGTTTCCCTCTCTTTCTTTTTCTTAGTTTTTTTTTATTATTATTTTAATGCTTGCGCTTTATATTTTCTGTTAAAGTCATTAACGCAATTAACCGTTATTACCGGGCCGCCATCGTCGCCAGCGACTTCGTCGTCGTCGTCGTTGCCGGTCACCCAATTCATTAGGAAAGCATTTAGTGTAGGAAAAAAGAAGAGAGACACACAGCAGCAAAAAGCAACGGGCCAAAGCATGAGAAACGCATTAAAAATATAAAGAAAAAATACAAAACAAAAAAAAGCGCACGCAGCAAAAAGAACTCAAATGCGGAGCAGCCGCAGCCGCAGCAGCAGCAGCCCCCAAAGAAGCTACTAAGCCATGCCCCAACTCACCTTACCCCACACTCTGCACTATGCCACACTATGTTGCAGCTACCCAGTGGTCATTCAGGCCGGCGTCTGTTTTTATAGCTTTTAACACACACACATGCTAGAGAGACAGAAGCCAAAAAATGTTAGTTGACTTTGTTGAAATTAAAGTTTATTGTTTTTTTTTTTTGTTGTTGTTGCTTGGACGCCCCGGAAATAACGTAATAATGTTGCATAAAAAATGACTTGTTGTTTTATAATCGAATCGTAAAAAATAGTAAAGAAGCCGCCAGGCCAGCTTAAGCAGTTTTACAGAACGAAACATGTTGCATGCTACACAAAATTGTAGAAGAACCACAAACAAAAGACTTAAGCAACGAACTCGCAACACAGCAGGCAGTAGGCAGCAGGAAGATGTGGAGGCAGAAGCAGAAACAGAGTCATTTGCATTAGCTTCTCAACATTTAATTAAAGCATGCAAATTGCCAGATAACTCTCTCTCTCTCTCTCTCTTTCTTTCTCTTCTTCTCTTGCACCGTAAGTGCAGCAAATGAGAGAAGTTTCTCTGTCGTTATCTGTCGCCGTTTTGTGGACCGCTCTTCGAGCGATGCGTGTTGGGAGCTGCTACAAAACTGACCCAAATCTGCCACAGAAAGCCAGCGCCAACAACACCAACTAACAAAAAATAAAAATAAAATAAAAAAAGATGCCAACAACTATAGCAACTTCAACTAAACGTTAAGCGCTAAAAGCTTTTCTGTTTTCGTTCTTGTTTTTGTGTTTGTTGATGTTTCTTGGCCCACTTTTCAATGAATTTGTCTATTTCTTTTTTGTGGCAATCAAGTTGCCAAGTTTTCGTAGCGGAAATTGATGAAATCGATTTTCATTAGATAAGAATATGTTCAATAGCAAATACTCTAAGAACATGTGAATGAGAATCTAAGGACGAGGGCAACAATTCTGCCTTTGGACTGGGAAATTGTTGGGAAAAGCAGACAAGAGTATAGGATTAAGTGAAGAAAAGCCCAGGTTCTATTTATTTTGACTTTTAAAGATTCTAAATATATTTTCAAAAGTGTTTTGAACATTTGCGTTCTTCTCATAATTGAGTATTCTCTGAACTTCTTCTGAACTTTAATTAAGAACGGAAGAGTTAATTAATAGATGTGAGCAAATCTGATGAGGCAAAACAAATTTACAAGGTTTGTTAGAAAAGTAAAGCTTTTAACCCAACGATCGAAATGAGAATTATGTTCACTTAAGAAAACTAAAGTTTAAGTTGTATTTCTATGTTTTAAATTTCTTGAGAAGAACTTTGGGATTAAAAGTATAGAAAATGCTCCCAATAGTTTCATGTCACGTCTAACCTAAGTTTGTTAAGTGTATATTGATTTTTCTATATATACCTTTGCTCATACTTTTTCTTCTTCTTGCTTTAGTTGCTTCAGATTCTTTTCCCAGCCTTCTTTGAGAATTGTTTGCACCAGTTATTTGCTTTTTTTTTGTTTTCCCCATGTCGAGTGCAAGCTTTTTTTGGCGAAGAACTTGTCTATAGTGTTAGCGACTACTTAAAAGAAAGACCAAAGCTTAAATACAACTAAAGAAAAAGAATAAGACAAAGAAGGAGAATGAGATAGAGGAAGAGGTAATAGAAGCAAAAGATGTGCTTGTTCATCCTGTCTCACATTTCGAGCATCAGTTGCTCACCCATTTCGGGTTTGTGCCGCTTCGCTGCGGCAGTTGTAACTGAATGCGCTGTGGCACAGTTTTGTGTCTCTGTCCCTCTCTGTCTCTTTCTATCTATCTATCTATCTATTTATATATCTATCTTTCTCAGTTAATGTTGTTCTCATGTTGTGGCGCTGACCTAGATTCAGGCAGCTGTTTTGTAGCACTTTGAACAAATTAAACCAAACCAAATCCGCACCTGTTTGCGACAATAGATTCACACCTGAGTTTCGGCTAAATAAATAGACAAACAGAGGATCAACCACGCCTCAACGCCTTCTATGGCCAAAAGCGTGCACTTCTCTGCCTTTTAAACACTTTTATTCTCACCTTATTCCCCAGCTTCTTCTTGAGGCTTCTCTTCAAAGCGCGCGCTGACAAATTCGAGTGTCTGTTGAATGGTCAGTGATACGAGTGTGAATACAAGTGAGTGGTTAGTGAGTGCACACTTCAAATCACTCAACATCTTCTCATAGTCTGTTTTTTTTTCTATTTTTTTTTTTTTTTTGCAATAAACATCAACTGTTCCAATTCAGCATTTAGTTGAAATACCAGAAATCTCCTCGTTGCGTTGTTGTTGATGATGATCTGGCACTTTCCTCGTTCCAGCTGAAATATTTTCGTTTTCTTTTGATAAAGTACCCCTATCTATGCTAGTCAACGGTTCTTTTTTTTTTGTTCATCATTTACAGCACGCCCCACTGACCGCTCTAGCTTTAGCTCCATTCCATAAACATGCCTTAACCATATGCGAGTTTAATATGCTTTTGCCTTTGTTCGCCTATTTCCCCTTTTATGAATTTGATTGTCGTCTCATTTCCCTCGAAATTTGCGAAGAAATAGGTCATCAAATTATATACAGCCTCCCAAAAAAAGGCAACTAAGAATTCTTCCTAAAATGAAAGTAGTCAATGGAACTATTTAGTACCTTAAATGGTTGACACTAGCTTTCGCTGGCCCAACTTGTTTTCTCAGCTTCTCTCAAAGTGATCTTCTGCAGACTTTACAATTATGATATCATACAATAGTTGTCTTGCTTTCCTTATGCTGTTTTTTATGACCAATTCGAATAATTTTATGTTTTTAACCAAATTTATTGTTAACTTGTCTTTATGCGTCAGTCTTCTGTCTTCTGTCTTCAATCTTCACTCTGTGCTATAAAGTAGAACTCGCAACTTGATTAGCACCCACAGTTTTGACATTTGATTGAACGATGATGAAAGAAACTGAAGAGACTGAGAAGAGGCTGAACATGATGGATTAGCAAGTTCAGTTCCTTCACTTTGTGAACTTCCTCATTCTCCACTTTGCTCATTTTGTTCAACTCATCCACGCAATGTGTGAAAGTGTTCCCATTTCAAGTGTCATTTCATGTTGGGCGTATATTCTTGTATTTATTTATTTTTTTGGTTTCTTGTTTCGACACGTTTTTGTTGGCTGAGAATGATATCACTGCACTTGACGTGGCCAACAAACTTGTTGACGTACAAAGTAAATATGTGTGTGTGCTCATTTGATAGCCAACAAAGTCCAGTTGCTAACTTGGGGGCAAACAGTTCTTTAATGAGTTACGTCTGAGCTTTAATTAGACTTATGCGTATGCAAATTCGAATGTGTGACTGCCTGTGTGTGTGTGTGTGTGTGTGTGTGTGTGTGTGTGTGTGCAATGTATGTTTATAGAATGTGCGAGTGTGTGCTGTGCTTTGCTCTCTTTTACACTTGCAGTCTTGACGACGCGCTTCATAGAATTTTCTGTGGAAATTGGAGCAACTGCAGCATTATTTCACACAGCACCACCCTGCACCACCAGAGTCTGCTCCACTGTGGCAGCAGTCAGGCGTTGCACATTTGCATAGAGTTAGTTGGTGCTTAATGAAACTGCCGTCTTAACAGCGGCCAAGTTTATGGCTTAAGTCTTTTGTTTTGTTTTTTTTGTTTTTTGTTTTTTGCAATCAAATAGAAAGCAAACATTTATTGTTGCTGTGGTTGTACTTGTTGTTGCTGCCACTGATTGTTGATTATGGACCGCTTTTATAACATTTTTCTTTTCTTTAGTCTGTCTGTGTCACCAAGTTTCCATGTCGTGTTTCTCTCTCTCTCTCTTTTTTACCCTCACTCTCTCTGTCACACTTGTAAGTGTTTTTGTTGTAGCTGTTAGTTTAATTACTCAGCATGTTGTTATTACTGGCATGCAAATCCACATATATGTATGTATGCAGATATATCCGTCGATTTATTTCTGGCTTTTTGCTTGCCACATGCAGTGCAACAATTTCTTTTTGCACTTTCCACTCGCTGCGCTCGATTGAATGATGACTCGACAATGGCAACCCGGCCAGGTGGGCCTGTTGCCTGTAAGCCTGCCTCTCATGGGGTCGGTGTGGGGCGTGGCACGCCTCTTTCATCTTCTTTCTACTTCTATTGCTTCTTCATAGTCTCAGTCGCAGTCTTAGTCTCAGTCGCAGTCTCAGTCTCAGTCTCGCAGTCAGCGCGTATATCAATAACCCATTAGACGAGCTCGCAGCAGAGTAGTAGATACCGTTACGCAGCAACTTTTCAGAGAGGTGGCATGGTCAGTGGAGTGGGAGATAGGGGGGAAGGTAGCGGTTTACAAGTCAAAGAACATGTTGTTGCCGCTGCTGGAAACCAGAATGAAGAGCGACCAAACACAACGGCATCATGATCTTAATGATGATGACAATAGCGTTGTTGCCACAAAACCGACAACTGTGGCAACTCCAACAACAGCTGACCGCCAAATAAGTTCAAATATGCATTTAAAAAGACCTCTGCTTCTTCCTCTTCTGCTGCCACTTCTTCTGCTTCATCTTCAGCTCATCATTGGCCTCCAAAAAATAGATGAAAGAAATGGATGGAAAAGAAAAGCAGCAAAAAGGCAACAACAGAAAAGCAGCTTAAATTAAGAAAATATCTGACCAAAACAAAAAACGAAATGAAAACTTGTTTCTCCCCATCCTCCACCCCCTTCCCACCACCACTTCTGATCTCCCCTGTTGAGTTGCGTGTTTTTACTGAAAAGTGCATTTCTCTTTAAAGCTGATTGTTATTATGATCAGATTCGGGAATAACTAATAATTAAGCGGCATTGTTTAGGCCAAACGTTGAAAGATGGCCCAAAAATAGCTGCACTTATATCCATAAAGAAAGTCAGAGCAAATAAGAAGATAAATATGAAGAAGCAGAAGACGAATCTCACATCGCAGCTGGAGTCCATTGCTTATTAAAAGTTGCAATCACAAGGCTTTTATCAGGCAGCTTTTGATTTACGATGCAGTCAAACAAAGTGCTTGAAACAAAGCTTGAAGCTTTTAAGCTCACTAATGAAGGTGTCATGTTATTTTGGGGAAAAGAAACAGTTTTATTAGAATATATTAAATTAACTGATAACTATCAACAAGATTTTAAATTAAGCTAAAGAAAACAACTGGAATGCAGATGGAAACAATAGAAAACATTTTTCGAATAATAAGAGGAAAAATGTCTCAAGTTTAACTAAAAATGAGCAAATTATTGTCAGAGTTGGAAAATGTAACTGTAGTGATATTTTTGAGCTATGAAAGTCTTAGTGAAGATTTTAAAGTATGGGATATTTAAAGTATGGGAAAATAAATAAAGGAGACGAAATCGATAACAAAATTAAATAACCTGATTATATTGCAACTCAACTTATTATTTCATAACTGTTACATACCTGAAAGAAGGTTTTAATGGTTGTATGGACAAAATGTGTTACATCTTGAATTGTGTTACAATTGAAATTTATTTTAAAGAACGGACTGAATAATTGTGAAAAGTACTGAAAAACAAGTGAAGAGCGAAAATCGAAGGAGAATTATTATAGTTAGTTTTTACACTCGTAGATCGAATTCCAGCTTAAACTAATAACCGACTTTTTCCCATAATATTTTCACATGAAATCATGTCAAGTCGATGGATAAATGTAAATTGGACATGTCCTGACGTGACTGTGCACATTTTGTGTATTTTTCAAAGCTTTCCCAATAGTTG
The DNA here is from genome assembly GCA_035044365.1 of Drosophila neotestacea. Taxonomy (NCBI): domain Eukaryota; kingdom Metazoa; phylum Arthropoda; class Insecta; order Diptera; family Drosophilidae; genus Drosophila; species Drosophila neotestacea. The sequence continues at coordinate 95,892 of JAWNMD010000153.1, forward strand.
CAGCCAGCCAGCATTTAGCTCTCTCATCATTGGACAAAGATTATTTAAATAAGAAATTGTGTCAGTTAACCAAATGCCTGAAGTTTAACTAACAAATTGCATTTCTTTCTATTTTTGCAGTTGACGCAAGTTTTGAGCTGCAACACTTGAAGGTAAGTCAGATGCCAATACTTGCCGCAGTCAAAGTTGTGGCAGCTGCAGCTGCAGCTGCAGCTGTAGCTGTTGTGGCAGTTGCACTTGAGGTGTTTACCTTATGCTTAATTTGATTTTATTTCGCCGCTTTCAACTTGACTTTGATTTCTGCGCGTTGCAAAAGTGAAGAGTGAATAGTTGTTGCCACAGAGTTGCTGTGGCTGCCACATCTAATCGTTGTGGCACTATGCCTATTTATAAGCCACGCCATCGCATTGCAATCAGTTGGCAATTAGTCACTCAAACTGACTTGGAGACTGAGTGACTGACTGTGCCACAGACTGACAATGATTGCGCCTGTTGCAACAGTTGCAACAACTTGGCTAGATGGCTAGTTGCAAGTTGGCCATACTTCACAATTAGGGCGCTGCGTGGCTGCTGCAGATAAATGTCAGTGGCTTTGGCTTACCCAACTAATTGACTATCAGCAGTTGCAGTTGCAAGTTGCAAGTTGCAGCTGACTGTGGCAGACTTTTAGCTTTGGCGGCAGCGTTGGCGGCAGCATCCAACATTGACATTGAGTAATGCGAGCAACGCTTTAACGTTGCAAGCATTGGCCCGGGCTTTTGATTTGCTTTGCAAGCCGCAAAACTGTTGACGACTGGCCAACAATTAAGTTCTGCTCTTCTTCTTTCTGCTTTTACTTCATCTCCTGCTTGCTGCTTCTTCTTCTTCTTCTTTTTCTTCTTCTTGCTGACAAAACGAAAATGAATTGCCGCTTTCAAAATAGAAGAAGACAAAAGCAGGCGGCAACAATGTTCAGCCAACAACGCCCCAAGTTGCACACACTGAAAGAAAGAGAGAATATCAGACTAGGCGCGTCGCATTCCCCCCCCTTCTTCCCTCTCTCTCTCTCTCTGTCTCTCTCTCGCTCCTTCTGTCTAATTTATTATCTGATGCAGCTGTAAGATGCATCTTCATGCTGGCAAGCTGCCCAGTTGCAATGCGTTGCATTGTCGCCGCACCCATCGACAACGGACCATTGCAATTAATTTCTATGTCTATTTTTAATTCCCCCGCCCCTCCCTGGGCCACGCCCCTTATTGAGATTATTGTTGAAGGCAGCACGCGGTAACGGTGGATTGTGGATTGTGGCTTGAAGGCGTTGCCGCTACACTTTGCCACTTTGCATCAATATTTTGATGACTTGTGCATAACAAAAGACTTAGGCAACGAACTTGTGTATTTGTGTGTTAACAAAAAACACTCAGGCAACGAACTTGTCCTCATCACAAGCCAAATGACTTAGGTAACGAACTTGCTTAGCTTCTAGATAGCAATGACTTAGACAACGAACTTGTGTATTTGAAAGACCAAAATGACTAAGGCAACGAACTTGCCTGATTTATCAAATGACTTAGGCAACAAACTTGCTGAGTTTGTTAGAAAGAAAAACAAAAGACTTGTGCCACGAACTTGGCGCGCACTTGCTATGCTGCACTAATTAAGCTACGCACTGGGCAATCTCCGCCGCACCCCCCCCCCCCCCCCTTCATCCACTCCTCATTATCCACCCCTTCGCCTGTCAAATGCCTTTTCTATTGCTGTTGCTGTCGTTTGGTATGAGGAAGTTGTTGCTGCCACAAAATTGTGTGTATCAGTCGCTTGTATCTTAGCTTGCCACAATTCGTTGACCATTATTTTGCCTCTTGTGCTTTGCTTCATTTAACATTTGTTGTAGTTGCTGTTGTTGTATTTCTTTTGCTATTTAGCTGCACTTTTATCTCGTTTATCACCTCGAATACATCCATTTCCGGCAAAGATTTTGCTTTGTTTTCCACGCCGCTTTCTAACAATCTTTTCTGTTGCTTCTTCTTCATTTTCATCCTTTCCTATCCTCCCCTCTCTCCCCTTTATTTCTCACCATAACGAATAGAAAATCTTTGGCTTTTTGCAGTGCCATCTTGCTGCACGTTAACGCTTCGCTAATCGTTTCAATCATCAGTCATCCCTCTCCTTCCCATCCCATCTCACTGGGCGCCCACTCCAATCGGATTCCACTTTAATCGAATGCTGTCAACGATTTTTCATGCAATATCATCTTAAGCATCTCTGATAGCTGTCAAATTGATTTATTATCGATTATTCGCGTGGAAAGTTGGCAATTTGTGGCATGCATTCATATCATCCAATTAGTGCGATTAAACAACTGTTCATCGATAAACACTAATGTGTTATAGATGCGCGATCAAAATTATTAGTCGCTGATACCTTTTTAATCAATTAAAAAAAAAAAAATATTTGCTTCATGATAATCGACTTGTTATCAACAGTTTATCGATAGCAAAAGACAACGATTTTATGTTTATTTTGTAGGTAATTATAGCTTCCCCTTTATCTTAAATCAATCATATAATTTCCTTGATTTATCGAATATCACTGCTTTTTTCCTTAATTTATCGATTACTGGCATGAAACCTAATTAATTGCAGCTGCTGTTTTGCTTATTTATGTGTTGATCAATAAAAAAAAACAATTATATAAATCGATACCAATTTATCGATTGTTTTCGTTTATAAAATTCAATTTTCCTTTTTTTTATGTGCCGCATTTTCGATTAGTCCCTTGCTACGCTTTTGGCTCATTTTTCACTTCAGACCAATCCAATAGTCATCATGATCATCGTCATCATCATCATGATGATTACGGTGATGATCATTTTGAAGTGGCAATTGTTAATTTATTGTTTTTGGCTGCCCGCGAGCGTTTATTGATTCAGCTTGCCAATTACTGTGCAAATAAATTCCAAATTGCGTGCGGCAACAACAACAGCAACAATGGCAACAACAACAGCAGCAGCAATAACTGCAACAACAACAAAAACAGCAACATTAACAACGACAACAGTTTGCGGCAAACGTGGACCACGACAAAGTGTTCGCTTCATGAACTTGGTTATTGTTGTTGTACTGTTTGTTGTTGCTGTGGTCATTGCCAATGGCCATACACATACATTTTTTTGTACTTTATGGTCAATTTTAAGCAAGAACAAATGGTCAACAGCGGCGAGTCTAACAACCAATGTAACGGATATGCTTGCCACGATTGTAAGTGTGTGTGAGTTTGGAATGCTGACAACAATGCGTTGCCTTACAAATTGTCACAAAAGCAAAGAGCTAATGAGATCAGCAACAGCAGCAAGAGAAGAGAAGCTTAAGATCATCCTGTGTGTGAGCGAATCCTGATAAAATTAGGAGAAGCATCAAAAGAAGGTAGTGGAGGCACAGGCAGAAGAAGCAGAAGAAAGAGAGTGAGATAGAAAGAGAGAGAGAGAGAGAGAGAGAAGAGAGAGAGAGAGAGAGAGAGAGAGAGGAGACGCGAGCTTGTCATTTGTTTGCTCACTTTATGAAACTGCCACTCGCTGGAGGTGGAGATGCTGCCAGGCTGCCAGGCTGCCAACAATGCCAACTTCATCTTCGTCTTGCAACAGCAGCAACAACCATAACAGTAACAGTAACAATAACTTGGCCTGCAGCAGCAGCAACAGCAACAGCTCCTCCTTCTCCTCAGGCGTGTGCAGCTGGCAAGCTGGCAAACTGGCAACTGACTGACAGACATTGGGATTAGCATTAAACATCAGACGCAGCCCATCAATGCCAGCCAAATGGCCAAAACAAAAGCTAAGGCCAAGTCATAGAAGAAGCACAACAACGACAACGACAAAGACAAAGACGATGCCGATGCCGAGCCCAAAGCAAAAGTCTGCATTTGGATGCTAGAAGTACTCGTACTCCTAGTTGAAATCGTCGTCGTGCTTTTAGCCTGCTCGCGAATGTTATGCAATTTCAGCTACTTAATGCCCATCAGTCAATCAGTCCAAATGTCTGTCATCACATTTTTTTTTCTACCTCTTCTCATTGTTGTGGCAGCCAAAGGAAGCAGAAAAAGACTCCACACACACACACACACACACACTCACACACGCTACAGTGCATTTGAATTGAGCTTTCAGCAAAGTCGATCTATAGTGTTCATTTGAGTGACCATCGCAATGTTAAAACTTTGTTAAAGTTAATTGTGGTGCTAACGACTTTTAAAATGTTAATTGAAGTTGCGAAAGTTCTTAAGCCCAAGGCAAACATTTCAAATGAATTAAGGACTATAGTAACTAAAAAATGCTCAACAAAATGTTAGATCTGCATGATGTTAATTGCAAATGTTATTCTTAAATTAATTGTGCAAATAATGTTTCTTACAATGTTAATTGCAAATTGAAAATAAATTAGAAGGATATATATATTATTTGATGAATTTTATAAAGTTAAATGATATTTAAAGATCATAGCAGGATAAACTCAATCTGGATACGATAAAATAGTAACAGTAGTTAATAAATAAGCTAAAACTGCATTTAAGTATTTCATTTAAGAAACTATTTATTCTGATAACAGAATGTAGAATGTAGGTGTGCTGAATTTAACACTAACATTTATCTGGTTTAATTATTTAAAGCTCTTAAGCTAAAAATAAATAAATTTAAACAAAATAATAGTTAATAATAGAATTTTTATAAATAAGAGACAGAAGACTGTTCAATCGAAACAGAAATCTGGCAACGTTGGTAGTTTCCACTCTGTTGAGTAATTTAATATGATATCATATTTTAAATACAGCAGCTAAGGTGCAAGTTAAGATTCCGATTCAAATGGAAAAGTCATCTTAAAGTGTTCCATAAAGTCATGAGTTGTTTTCTGGCCTCGAGTCAAGCCTGAAAAGAATTTAACTGAGAAAGATATAGGACTTAAATAGAGTCAAAGCTAAGCTAATGCAGTTGAATGGATTCTTAAGCGATGACAAGATTTTGACAAAGAAAGAGCCACTCTGTAGTAGAAAGACCATTTTAAGGCATTTGGCAATTTTTGGGGAAGGGAACCTGGAACAATCCGTTGTGCCGCAATTGGCCAATTGAAATTGGCGATATTTGTCTGGCCATTAAACGACAGAGCCGCACATAAGCCCTCGGCTGAAAATCAATGGGTAAACGGTAAGCTTCGTAAATGGGGCTACAGAGAGAGAGAGAGACTAAGAATTCCATTATTGGCGAGAAAGTTGTATTGAAAGCATCGATCAATCGATCGAACGATCGATCGATTCTAAATCGATGCGATAACAACCAACGCCGAACCAAGTCAACCAAATTTAGCAATTTAGCCATAAATGAAAGACCAAATTGCCAGAGTTACCACAGTTGCCAGTTAGCCACGTTAACAGCCATTGGCCATTGCCTGACGGCCGGGTCCGACTGGCAGTTTAAGCCTCATTAAAAACGCCCCAAATGCACCCGCTATGGGCAGTGACCATCCATACTCCGTAACCGTCTCCACCTCCAACTCCAACTCCATCTTTGACTCCGTCTCCATCTCCGATCGCATCTCCATCTTCAGCCTTGACTCTAGTTGCCAGACGTCTGTTGGCTTCATTATTGAAATGCGCTCATAAAATATGAGAAATAATTGCAATTATTGAGTATGCTTTTAACAAGCTGCAAAATGCAACACGGCCTCAGGTTTTCTATACACTTTAAATAAATTCTGATTATAATCCAAATATTCAGAATTGGAAGAAGATATCTTCTTCTTTCATATTAAAGTGACAATGTTTCAATTTTATATTTTTTGGAATCCTAATTACTCGTTTCACCTCAACATTTTGTAAAAGAATTTTCCTATAAAGATAATAGATTTTGTCTTGTCTTGTTAAGGCTTACCTGTACCTATTGGTTTACTAATTTCAAATCCCATCCCTACAGAACATTCTAACATTTCAAAACAATTAAGTTAGAAGAATTTAACGTTAAACCTTCTTTTAAAACAGCATTTAAGTTCATTTTTGTTGGCACAATTGAAACTGAAAATTGTGTTTCAAGTTTAAATTGTGCTAATCTTGAAATCTTAACTATATATTTTATTTTCAAAGGGAACGAGCTTTCCTCTTTGATTTATCATCCACATGTTAGTGGATATTTGCACATATTGACTTTTAGTTCCAAATCCTATCCTTATTTTTATTTGATAAACATTTCTACATATTTATGTTTTCTCATCTACATGTAAAACGTTAAACTATGCTTTAAACAATCAATAGATTTCGAGTTGTTTTCTGCATTTTCATCAACATGTTATTGCTAACAATGTTGCCACCTGCCATTCAACAGACAATGAAATGTTTTTTGACAGTTTAGAAATTAAATTTAAATTATTATAAGTTAATTTAATTTTCAATTTCCAAAAGAGCAAAATTATTTTCAGTTAAAAGTGGTAAAATTTATAGTATAATTTTGTTATGTTATTAAATGGGAGCTTAAGTTACTTGACTATTTCTCACAGTGTGCGGCATTTTAGCTGCAACCATTTGTGGCAGATGAAGCGCCCACGCGGTTGGCAGTTGGCCAATACCAAAAACCGAAAACCAAAAACTAAATGCTGAGATCTGTCCAGGCTCTCGGCCTCCGAGTGTACCACAGTGTCGTCCGGGGTCCATGGCATTTTTTGTGCATGTATTTGCATTTTTCATCTTGGAACGCGGCTGCCCAAGAGGACGTGAATGTGGTTGTGGTTGTGACTTTAACTGTGGATGTGAGTGTGGATGTGAATGTGGATGTGGACGTGATTGTCGTTGTGCCTGTTGCTGTTGCTGTTGCTTTGGTTTAGTTTGTTTGTCAGACTCATTTGAATGCAGTCGCTATTTATGTTTTATGCTAAAGGCAGCCAAAGAGATAACACGCAACCGGCAACGTGCAACCTGGCAACCTGGCAACCGGGCAACCTGGCAACGTGCAACGGCGACAACACCAAATGGGCTTTTGGGTTCAGTTCCCTCGTCTCTTAACCAGTTAAGGCAATGCCTGGGTTGGCCAGTTCACATTGTTACCTTTGTTTGTCTCAGCTTCAACTTCATCTTCAACTTCAACTTGAGCTTCAGTTTTTGAATTTTTCTTGAGCAACTCTCGCCTGGCGGCCTTTTAAGGTGCGCTAACTGCAATCACACACACACACACATACACGTAAATATTAATGCAAATAGTTGCAACCATGCATTGAGCCCTACCACACACCCTGACCTGACACTGACCCTGCCCCTGCCCCTTAACGTAGTCGAGTGTGGCAGGCAGCTTATTGAGTGATTCGTTGATTTCATGTTCATAAATCAAAAAGGGAAGGCAACTGTCCAACAAGCTGTTCATTGACAGACAAGCAGATAGTTGGAGAGAACGACAGAAGGACATAAGGACAGACAGACAACCACTTGTACTTTTGAGCTGTAAAGTGTTGCAAGTGTGAAATCCGGCATTGAATAGAAACATCAATGCAGTGAATAAATGGAAATGGGAAATGGGGGAGAAAGCAATAATTGAAAAAAATATTTTTGTGTTTGTATTTGAGTTTATCGATTATTGCATTATTTAAGTTGCTGGACAAATTTTACTCAAATAATTATAATTAGATTAATAACAGCAAAAGTTGAAACAGTTAAGAAAGCTGTATAAATATAAGATTCTAAAGGAAAATTAAATTATTGTACTTGAATATTTTTAATGAGATTTAAATGGTAATATTTGAAATAGAAATGTACAGTTCAGTAGAGTAAATTCAAAGCATTTGAAAGCAAATAGATTAGTGTCTCAGATTCCAAAGGTTCTTGGCTACATACTTATAAGCAGATAAGATACCAAAAATTAATCCATTCAAATCAAGGAATTCAAAGTAAAGATACTGAAAATTATAGATAACATACATACAAATACAAATACAGTGTACTCAAGTAAAATTTTAAAATAATAGGTTACCACAGTAGTTAAAAAAAAATTAAATACACTCAATCCAAATAAAAAGTAATGAATAAGTATTCTAAAGTAAACAATTTGAAGTGAATTAATAAATATACTTGAATAAAAAGTCTAGCTTTTTAATATATTTCATAAATTCAATTATCGATTACCATTTCTCCATCAACAAACCAAAGCAGTAGTTAAAATTGTGTCAAGTTGAGAAAAAACATACAAACTTTATATACTTTGAAATGCATTTGAAGTTGATCATACGCAATGATATCCATTGACACTGTGTGAAATTTCATTTGAATTGAGTGTAGCTCAAAGTTGTCACACACATTGATAAAATGTGAACATTTCAAATACCAATATGGACTTGGGACAAGTCATCGACTGCGTCTCATTTGCATATAACCACTGGAACATTGATATGGACTGGAAACTGTCTTTAGACTTGTCCAAGTTTATATGGCATGTAATGGCATCTATCAGTTTGCCAGACAGATGACTGTAGACAGTAGACTGAAGATTGAAGTTACCATGGTGGTCAGGATTCTACAAAACTGATCTGCCTGTTTGTTTTTGTTGTTGTTGTCGTTGTTGTTGTTGCTATTGTTGTTGTTGGCATTAACGAGATGAACGAACAACGATAGAAAAATTCAATGTCAGGGTGACTTTGTGGCCTAGGATGGGGTGGGGCAACAATATGTGGCAACAACGTTGACATTTGCATCGTTAGCCATAGATCTGGCAGCATTGACAGTGAGCAACAGTTGTTGTTGCTGTTTTTGTTGTTGTTGCTGTTGTTGTTGCTTCATTAGACGAAATAAAAACTGGCTGGTTAATAAGGCAACTCAAGTCAATCAGCAGCAACCACAACAACAACATCAACATCAACAACAGCCACAGCAGTTGTTAGCCAAATGCCGTTGCATCTTGTGGCAGCCACAAACCGGTCAAAATTAACCTACTTAACCAAGCACCGTCAGCTGCTGTCGCCTTTCCCCAAAAAAAAAAAATAAACACACAGAAAATACCCGAAAACCTCGAGAAGCCAAAAACCCAAAAAAAAATAACCCAAAGCAAAACAAATCTTTTGTACGTGCCACAGATGAAGATGGTGCAGCTTGTGGCAACATCATCTCCTCCCACCACCCAACTGCTTCGAGCATTCAAAGAAATTCTCAAATCATATTGTAATTATCATTATCATTCTTTTCTCTTTGGCTTTGCTTTAATCCGTGAGTGCGAACTAAGAATTTCTTGATTGCTCACGCGAATATCGTTAGATTAGGGTCCCCAGAGATAACTACAAATACAGATCAGGAATTGGACTCGATATTTTATAATCTCTCTTACTATTTTTTATTTAACGTCAGCTAAAGATTTTGTAATTGATGAAATTAAAAAAAATGATTTTTTAAATTGTCATTAAATTAAATGTTGTACATCTTTTTATTAAAATGCCATCTGAATATTGATATCGATGTTAATATTCATTATTAAATTAGAAACTATGAGATCATTAGATAAATTTAATGGCTAATTGAAATTCGAATTTGTTTTGTGCTTGTTAATTCAAAATATACACAAATATAAAAGAAATGTTAAAGAATCGATACCCATTCCTTCTACAGAAATCTACAAGTAATTATCAATAAGAATTATAATTATTCCTTATACAGAAAGATAAAAGAGAACTATCGCATTTTTAAAGACTTTTACAGATTTTTATACACCAAGTTAAAGAAATTATAGTGATTTCTAAAGATATATTGGGGCTAATTATCATTATTATTCAAATTCATAATCAAAATAAAATTAAATAAACGCCCTTTTGTATAGAAAATGTTTTTAAAGGAAATATAAATTCTTGTTTCTCACTTAAAGGAACTGCACTTTGTCAATTATATGATAGAGTTTACGAGAGTTTACAACATTCTGGAGCACTTTGTGGTTTTGCAAGTTAAGATATCCAACCGCAGGTTAACATAAATCTCTAGGGAATTAAACAGAGAAAAAAGAGTTCATAATAAGAATGCTATCAAATAACCAATAGATAAACCCAGCCTTATAAGCTCAAAGGAAAGAGGAAGAGGTACTAGAACCATCGCATTTCATAAGATATTATGTCAAATGGGTGGCAATGTCTGCTGTCAGATTGAGGTTGGGGTTCTGTTTTAGAGTTGTGGTGATTCTCGTTCTATTCTGGTTCTGTTGTGGCATAGATTGTTAGATTTCCCTAGTCGTTGTTAATGGTTTGTTTTCTGTTTTTTTTTTCTCTTTATTATTGTTTTTTTTTTTTGAGGTTAACCGCACTGCGAAATTGAAAATGTTGAAGGAAAAACATTAAATAAGAAAATACAAAAGAATGGAAATGGAATGGAAAACTCAACCGCAATCAGGTCTAACACTAACTCTCATCATAATCTCGATATCATCATCTTGTTGTTGAAGTTGCAACTTCGGGTTGCAGCTGGCACATTTGACCAGGGTTAATTGATTATCATGGCGATGCCTCGTCCAGCTGCCACAATTTGTGGCATGCTGCTGTCGGCTGCGTGTTTGCAAAGGCGCAAATGAAGATCAGTGCTTATTTTATTCCTTTCTTAGTTTTCATTTCGAAACGCAAATGACAAGCGTCACGAGATCAAAGCATAAAAAGAAAACCCAAATTAGAATTTGCCAAAGACTTTTCCCCTTTCGTAACAAGCTGCTGGTGTACCATTTTGGCCAGTTACGTATAGTGGTAGCAGACGTGACTGCAACTCCTTCGTGTTGCAGTTGCAACACCAAAAACAGGCCGGCAAATGGCTGGAAAATCAAGTGATTACTGTCTAGCATCACGAGTAATGAAACGTGACTCAAATCGCAGTTAAACACCCCAGCGACACATACACTCACACACACACACACAAACACACACACACATACGCTAGTGCCTAAATCCCAAAACGAAACGAGCTAAAACACGAGGCAAACAGCAATTAGAACAGTCCAAAAACAACTCCCAAGCAACAAGACCAAAACAGGAGAAGAAGCAGAAGCAGATGATGGTGGTTGTGTTGGGGACGGGGGATGGAGGATGGAGGATGGGTTGGGGCAGCTGTGGCAGCATTGAGAGCTACATCATCAATGTCGTTGCATGTCAGCCATTTGGATAATGGCAACCATTTGCTGGGCACAGTGTCGACTTGCTCTTGCTCCTGACAGTAAGAACAGGATGTTTTCTTCTCTTTTCTCCAACTCCTCCTCCTCCTTCTCCTTATCAGCTTCTTCTTCTTGTTTTTGTTTAGGATGTGCAACAAGACACCAACTACAAGATTCACTGTGTGTCTCTCTTTCTCTGTGTGTGTGCGTGTGCGTGTGTGTGTCTCTGTGTTAGCCCAAAGGGCTACTTACCCAGGTTAACAAGAGCAACTGTTGTTCTTCTGCCGCAGGAGGTAGGAAAGAGAGGATAGCAGAGAGGAAGGAAGTGGAAGAGTCTTTGGTTATTGCAGCTTAGGAATGCAAAGTTTAAAGTTTACAGCGAGTCGAGAGTATAGAATATACAGTACATGAGTCTAGCCATCAATTGATTAGGCTTAAGATTGCCTTAAATGCAAAAGGATGCAGGTAAAAATGTACGCATTGCGAGATACATTTCAAGATACATTTTAGACGTTGAACAAGATGCATTTAGGATCAATAACAAGATTCTTAATGAGGCTCTACCCTATAAGAAACTTATCTACAATTAACTCTCGGGTAAAAACCAAAGAGCTTTTCGGTAAACAGAAATTGAGCTTGTTTAACGAAAACTTTTTTAAGATTGTTTTGTTTAAAAAATCTCTTTAAACAAAATGCATTTCAGATATAGAACAAGCCTTTTTGTAAGAATCATTTACTTAAGAAACTTACTTTAAACATGATGCATTCAGGATTTATAACAACGATACTTTTATACACAAAACTTCTCTTTAAGAATCTTTCGGGAAGCGAACTTATCTACAAATATCATTTTGGTAATACAAAATACATCTTGTTTTCCAAAAGCATTTCTTCAAGAACATTCTGCTGAAGAAACTTGCTATAAGATACTTTCGCCTACCGAACTTCTCAACAAATATCACTTTGGTAAGCATTTCTGTAAGCATAACTTTTCTATAAAGAAAATAAATTTGTCAAATATTTTTGTCATAATGGATAACTTACTCTACAAAAATAATTTTAAGAATTTTTTTTAAAGCTTAAAATAAAAAAAGAAATTATTTAAAGAAATTGTGGAAATATCTTGATCAGTAGGGAAAGAGCTTTAAACGCGCTTCTCTATCTCTCCCTTTTTCCTTCTTCATTAAGTCTCCGCGTCTAACTTGACTAACTTTTAGCAAATGAAGCCTAATTGCTACTTTAAAGCTAGTTCTGTTTAGAAAGGTTCCACTGTAGTCGGCAAGTTCATGGCATAACTATAAATTAAATCTAATTGTAGGTTATGTTTGCCCCTGCTAATTAGATCATTTTATGCAGAAGAGGAAAAGTCGTTAGCATTTCGTATTTGATTTACAATCGAAGCGAAGCGAGTTTCACTTGTGGCACATTCATTCGTCTGGAATCGGAACGCTATAAATGGTAATAACCCCATAGACCATATCCATATCTATATCCATATCCGTTGTCTTTGGCTTGTGCCTTAACTGAGGGCATTTTTATTCTGGGCTCAAGGAAATTTGCATATGTTGGAGCCTAAAGTAAAGGTAATCAAATATTTCTTGGGGTCGCCAAAAAGGTTTGCTCCGTTAGCAGCTATGCAAATGTTTGTGCCGCGCCACGCCCAACGGGGCAACTTGCAACTTGCAACACACACACAAACACACACATGAATGTTTGTTTCGCTCTGTTTACAGATGCAAAACTGACACTGCAACACCAGGCAACTTTGCCACTTGGTAGGCAGCTAGTCAAGAACCTTTTGGAGGCAGCTTAGATATCATCAGACACACACACACACACACACACACACACACACACACACATGCACACCTAGCTGGTGTTTAAAATATTTCACTTTTGGCCCTGGCCCTGGCTTTGGCCCTGCCGCCCACCGTTGCAAGAATAACAGCCACCGCTTTTGTGGCTGCCACAACAATGGCCACAGCTGAGCTCTGAGGATGATTTCTTGGACACCGACTCCAACTGCAACTCCGTTTCCAACTCCAACTTCAACTTCAACTGCAACTGCAACTGCGACTGGGATTCTTTGGTAAACGGCAAAATGGCAAAACGGCAAAATGGCAAATGTAATTCATGGCATTAAAACACAAGGCAGAGGCCTCAAAATGGAAAATTGCCATGCATAACAATTTTTTTTTTTTTCTTTCTATGTTTTTTTCTCCCCACTTTTTTTGTTTATTATAAAGACTTGCAAAGTGCCCGCTAGAGGGCAGCTGGCGAAACGGCAAGGGGGGAGGATTAACAATTTATGCGAAGCGAACGCAATTCTGTTCGAGATATCAAAAAGTTTCCATGAAACTCGGCTTGGCCTATGTTACGATACGAGATCAAGAGAGCTGATTATGCGTTGAACATCGTTAGGTTTTTCGGATTTACCTTTTTTATAGAGTCCAGTCGCCGTTAGATTAGACACAGATTCCCAGTGTTGCCAAAGCAGCTTTTTTTTTCGCCAAATCTGACTTTTTCAAAGTTCAACTGCAAGGAAAGGCATTTTTACTCCACAAAAAAATAAAAGTTGTCATAGAACAAAATGTCTATAAAGGATATTTTAAAAATATGATATAAATGTTTAGTAACCATGTAAAAGAGTTGACAGCACTGCGAATCACAGGCCACATATGGCGTAATTAGCAGTGTTGCCAATTTGTCTCCAAGAAAAACTCTGACAAAGTTTAGATGATAATTTCATTTTAGAAATCACAATACGCAATGTGATAAATAGTAGTTAATAATTGTCATAATTATTGACACATTTTTATCTTTGTAACTATTAATTTCTCAATTCACCAGTGCTACAAGTAAAAGTCAAAATAATCACAAATAAAATGCAATACCTTAAATTAAATTATATTAAAGTTTAGTTTTTTAGTTAACTTCTTAATTTCTTATTCATTTGATCTATTTTATATTGCCTGGAAAATGTATTATTTAACTGAAATTTAAAATGTATTATGTACACATTACTGACTTTTTTAAATTTATAACTTACTATTATATATAATTTACTATCCACTCTCGAATATTTTCTTCCAAATCATCAAAGAAAATCCTTAATAATTAATATTATTCAATAATGTTTATAAAATAATTTATAATGATTATGGCCCCTGCACTTATAATATATTTACATTTCGAATGTATATTAAAAAATTACCACTTTCGATGTTTTTTCAATTATAAAAAACTATTTAAAAGAAACCATTCATTTGGAAAGAAACCGCTAACCTGATGCTCTCTCCCAAGTTAATGCCTTAAAAGCGTTTCAAGACCATTATAGCCGTAGAAGACCAGAGATTGCAACACTGACAGAGAGTTTGTATAGCTTTAGCAGTATCTATTGCTCTTGATTGCAATTAAGTGATCGCGTTAGCTCATCAACCCATCCTATTCCATCCCAGGGCCAACTCAACTCGGCAGATGAACCGATCAACGGATCAGAGTAGCAACAACAACTAACAACATTAACATCAGTGTCAGCTCCTGGCCATCAACCTTAGTTGTGTTGTGTTCTGTTAGCTGGCTGCCCAATTCAATTAACTTTCACTGCGCGCAGGCAGCTCCATTATGATTCTGGACAAGCAACAAGCTGCCACTTCCAACTGCCTCAAGTTTAACTTGGCTTATCTTGAGTCTTGACTTTGTGGCACGTTTGAAGCGGGCCGCCCCGCAAGGAACTGCTCTAATATTGCTCTCTGGTACGTGTCGTGTGTCATTAAGTAACGGTAATTTACCACAACACCGACGCGCGATATGCGATATGCGGTGGGATTACCTACCATAGTACCATAGAGCGTAATCGAGGCAGCCCCCGGGCCAATTTCATGGAGTTTAGGGTTTAGGTGGATGCGGGTTTTTAGCCTCCATTTCATGCTCATGCTTTTATTACGCCAATTTGCTCTTCTTTTTTCCATTTTATGAGCTTATTAAAAGAATCAACTGAAGAAGAGAGTGCAGCAAAAACAAAAGACTTAAGCGACAAACGCGCTGTTCAACTTTACTCACTCTATTTCTTGTTTCTTTTTTTATAAGTAACTTTCAGCAACTACGTGTCCTAGATCATTTGAGATTTTATCCATACTTATATCCTTAAGTTATTTGTAAAGGTTTTCCGCTATTTTCGTCGTAATTTCTTAAATTGTTTAATAACAAAAGTTTTTGCTTTTACTTTCAGATTCTACAACGAAAGAAAATCTTAAGCAGACAACAACAAAAGGTAAGTTAAAAAAAGATATATATAGTTATATATAGTTTTTAAAAGAGCTATTAAGAAGTCGAAAGAATTAAATACAGTTTAAATTAATGTTTATTTGTTTGTTTCCTAGTGTTACAAAAATAGAGATTTTTGATTTATTATATTTATTCATTTTATTTGTTACTCTAGTCAGTAGTGACGAATTACAAGATTTTAAAATAAGTAGACATTAATGTTTGTTATTGCTGTCCATAGAGTTTCTTGTTTCTTTTTGTCTAAGTATAGTTAATTATAAGATTACTCCTTTTTGTATTCCATTAATTATCAATTCTATTACTAATTTCTAATATCAAAGAAAAACATTCTTTAAGGTACAGGGTATAAGGAGAAAATAGAAAGACGAGAGATAATAAAAATATTTATTATGCTTTCGGATTTATTCATTTCATTTTCATTCAGTTGTGATTTGCTATTGCGGCAATTAATTGTTAAACAATTCATAAATAAAACAGCAACTGCTTAGGCATAAATAATTTTTGATGAACTTGTTTGTTGCTGTCGCTGTTGTTGTTTGTTGGTCATAAAAACTGAGAAAGCATGAGAAATTGATATACAAACGATATAAAAAAAGAACTAAAAAACATACTATGCAAAACTTTTATGAGGAGAAAAGAGAGGGGTACTGGCCATTAGCTGCAACACGACGGTGCTGCTGTTGCCTCAGTTGCCTGAGCTGAAGCTAGAGTTGGATTTAGAGTTTGTTCTATAGACGAGACTTCGCTTTCACCGAAATCATTTTATTTATTGAATTCTGTGCATGTCGAGCACGTTTTCACGAAACAACAGACATGCAGACATACAGACAGACGAACGGACAGACGGACGGACGATGGAACTTTGAGGCAATGCGACATTTGAACATGTACGCGAATATGTGTAGGAAAAAGTCGCGATTGTCAAGGAGGAACAACAGCAGCAGCAGCAACAAAAACAACAAATACAACAACTACCAAAGTGCTAAATAAAACTAGAGACAGAGGAGCAGGAACACAGAGGAGGCAATGGACATATGACAACGGCCTAGCACATGTTGGCATGCCAATGAATTTTAGCCACGATGCCGTAGCAAATGTTGTTGCCACTGGCCCCGCCTCACGCCTCCTCGCCTCCCTCTTCCCACCCCCTTGCGCCTGAGTGGCATGTGAATGAGACGCCATCGAAGTAAAATTGTTTAAAAGTTTAGTTTCGTGTGTTTTTTCTTCTTGTTGTTGGCCAGAAATTGTCTTAGGTCGTGCCAACAACGAGGCGCATTATAAAAATGTACAAAAACAACCACAATAACAACAACTACAACTTGAGCAACAACAACGACAACTTGGCCCTATGAAAATGAAAATGAAAAGTTCTCAAGCGATAGGCAAAGTTTCCAATAAATGTGGAAAATCCAAAAAAAAAAAAAAGAAAAAACCTTTTGACAGCGCACGTCGCGCTCTATTGACAAGAGAGAGATAGAGAGAGAGAGAGAGAGAGAGAATGAGTAAGAAAGAGAAACATGTGCTCCACATTAAGAACAACAACAACTGCAAGCAAAACGACAAATTTACCAAAAGCAACACAAAAAGAAAATATAAAAAAAACTAAGAGAAATGTCAAAGTGAAAATCAGAGCAAAGCTCAAACAGTTGGCTTTAATGATAGGCAGACTACAAAAAAACTGAGGGAGAAGTGATGGAAAGGGGCAGAGAGAGAGAGAGAGTCAAGAAAATCGTTAAGCTGACTGAGCAAATTGAATGACCGCAATTGGGTTGTAAAAATAAGCGTAGAAATCACATTTAACTGTCGCCGCGAGCTTCTCAAAGGAGTTTCTCCAATTGAAAGTAATCGATAAATTTAAAAGTTTCAACTATTCGGATAAGTAACGGGTTTTAAGAAAATAATTGATAATTAATGCTTTGAGCAGCGTTATTTAGTATAATACAAGCTATTTAAAAGTTATAAATATGTAAAATGAAATTAAGTAAAAGTAAAATTATGTAGAGTTTTTATCATACTGCAATGTTCTGATGTATGTACATATGTATAGGTAAATGAAAAAATATAAGAAAGTTTATTTAATTTTCAAAATAAAAGATATTTAAAGTAAGTTAAAACTTGGGGCGAAACATGTTATTTATATTTATTTATACTGTTTATATTTTTTATTTTATTAATCGTCTACTATGTCAAAATAATAGATCCGGATTATATATTAATAGTTTAACAAAATAATATGAAATTTAAATTTCACAGAAAAGATAAAAAACTTTGGATCCTAGATTTTTTTATTCAGCTCTGTAGATTTGCCCATTCTCACAGCCCTTTGTGATCAGAGATTTACAGAAGGTAAAGAGAAATCATACACCTCTCAAATATTTAACACTTGGAATACTATCGATAAGTGCACAGTTTTATTAAGAATGAAGATAGATATTTAAACAGCGGAAAAATTACTGTTGTTTAAACAAACATCACATTAATGATAGTAACACATGATTAAATATGCCAGAATATTATCAGAAATCACAAATATGTGACTTATCACCAATTTTTAACAGCTTATCGATAAAAGCTGCAATTGGAATGACTTAAAGCATCTAAGTATATTTATCGGTATGCGCTTGCTCATCACTAGCGTGCATTTGTTCGCCCCCACAGTTGACCGCAAAAACTCATTTACTGACAGGCTGACAAGAGACAAAGAAAGATAGTCAGAGAGAGCGAGAGAGAGAGAGAGAGAAAGAGGTAGAGAGTGCAACGTGTTGCACGTTGAAACTGGTTTGATTTGTCGGCCAAGACCAAAGCTGCAGTCAAAGCCAAATGGCGTCAAATGAGCTGCCCGCCCCAAAAAGAAGCCAACATAAAAAAAAAGTCTCAGCTCGTCGTATTCATCCAGCTGATGTCTGACCCACAAGCATTTTGAGCTAAGAATTTGCATGCCCCACCGTTGCACAGACCGTTAACAGTTGCTGCAACCAAATCTTTTGACAATCGACCAACAGCAACTG
This sequence comes from Drosophila neotestacea, assembly GCA_035044365.1. Classification (NCBI taxonomy): domain Eukaryota; kingdom Metazoa; phylum Arthropoda; class Insecta; order Diptera; family Drosophilidae; genus Drosophila; species Drosophila neotestacea. The sequence goes on from JAWNMD010000153.1 coordinate 114,300, forward strand.
TGTGTGTGTGTGTGTGTGTGTATGTGTGTGGAACTTGGCCCACTTTGCTGTGATGTGACCGCATTTGCAGCTCATTGTAGATGTTGATGTTGCAGTGTTGTTGTGGTGCAACAGTTGACTTCTAATCGATGAAACTCCAACATGTTGTCAATAAAAAGAGAAAGAGCTAAGAAAAGCTGAGGAATGAGGCAGCCAATGCACTTTCCCACCTTAACACCTGCGTTTGAGCCACAAACCAACTGGGCCAATTGCCAATTGGGTGGCACAGTCAATTTGTCGATCAATTGTATACGATAAAAGTTATAGTAAATGACATGATATGGTATTGAGTAAAGTGCAAGTAGTTATAAAGTTGAAGAAAGTTATTAATTTGTATTGATATTTCATACAAATTCCTAATATTTTTGTAAGACTTAGAAAAAAGAAAAAAACAAAGAAATGTATTTATACAAAACAAAATAATGACAACATTTTTTTCTAATTTTCCCCTTTCCAATTTTGTATTAAAAGTATTACTATTTTTGGTTTTTTTGTTTCCAAATTTTGGTATTCTAATAATTTTTATTTTTTTGTAAGCCTAATTTATTTAATAAATCTATAATATCTGTTTAAAACCGGAAGTTGTAGTTTTCTGTAAAAGTTAATATAAAAGGCAAGGAAAGGGAAGAATTTTGTTAAGACAGCTGGAATAATTTTTAAAAAGTTGCTAACAGAATGATATTGACAGTTTTTTAGAAGATGTTTTTTAAGTAGCAGATTCCAGTATTATTTTTTAATGCAAATATGTAAACATGAATTCATTTGTTAATGTTGTTGAAATGTTGCAAACTTGATCAACAAATTTATAAGCCAAATAAATAATATTAGTTTTAAACAATTTACAATGGAATTTTGCATTTAGTTGACTTAAATTGCCTGCAACAAAATGGAAAGTGTCATTTCTGGGGTCGAAGAGTAAAAATTCCAATGGAATTTTGTTGTTGCAACAAAAATGTTACCATGGTGGAATTGTGCGTCATTAACGTGCAACAAGGCGGCATCACATCACGAGCGTTGAGCAAACAAAATGCCAAATGCATTAGCATTCAACTTGATCAAATCACAATGATCATGAAGATGATAAAGGAGATGAGAAATATGATGATGATGATGCAAATGATGCAGATGACGATGATGATGATGATGATGGTACTAATGACAGGCCCTGGAAGTCGCGTTCGTCCACTTATTTCTTTGGCAGCAGCAACAGTTGCCGCTGTTGCCGTGTTGCCGTGTTTCTGCTACGTGCGTAGCATTTGGCGATGACTGTTGCGGATTATGTTGCGACCTTTGTGAGCCGCCCCGGTCATTGCAACAACAACAACAACAACAATCCACAGACAGTCAGGCAAATAGACAGCAACATGAAAGGGGCAACAATTTCTGTGCTGGCGAGGGAGATGCACAATTCAAATCGAAAAGCATTTCAATGTGCTCCATTGTGATGGGTAATCGGGGGCAGACCGTCAACATCACCACCAACAAGAGCAACAACAACAGCAAAAGCAACTTAACTATAGCTACAACAACAACTGTTTCTATCGCTTTGCCGATCTGCTGTCTGCTCTTAACTTGGCTAAGAAGGCGACTGAGTTATGCAGTCATTTCTCAAAGATCTTCAGTTGTTCAGTGTTGTTGCTGTTCGTGTTGTTGTTGTGTGCTTGATTTCCGTTTTGTTGTTTGTGTTGTTGTTGCTGTTGTATTCTAACGCTTATCTCAGACTGTTAACCAGGTCAACTAACGGCAACGGCCGCAAGCTGTTAAAGCCAACTTATACAAATAACACTCATTCATTCAGACTCGTAATCTCTATCACCCGCTCCCTTTCCCACCCTCCCTCTCGCTCGCTCACTGCCCGCATCTGTTACCAAGCTGTTTCTCTCCAAGCTTCCTCTCTCTTCCTCTCTTTTTCTTTCTCTCACTCTCTCCATCTGACTCTTTCACTAGCGTAATTTACGCACACATTACGAGCACATTCAATTTGCTTATTGGTTTTCCAGCTTTCTTTCAATTGCAACACCGAGAAGGAGAAGTTTGGAGGAAAATAGAAAGAACAAGAGAGAGAGGAGAGAGAGAGAGAGAGAGAGAGAGAGAGAGTTACATAGATAGGAAGAAAGAGAAATAGCGAGATAAAGCCGCAGTTTCATTTTATTGATAATGGCAAATAATTGTTACAAATGCGCGTAATTTCTTTTCAGCAATTCGAATTGGCCAGCTTTCTAAGCCGATTTGCCTAATGGCCCAAACAGTTAGGGCCCCATAACAACAACAACTACAATTGGTACATTTCAGGTGCCAACTGGCGCAGTGGTTGCCATTAAAATCAAAGACGTCCCTCTCTCTCTCCTTCTCTGCCTGTCGGTGTCTGCTCGTTCATCTTCTTTTGGCCATTTCTTGGTCTATCTCTTGGCCTTCTTCTTGGCCATTAAACAGCTAATAGCTGGCTAATGAAGCCGCCGCGGCAACAGCAGCAACTATTTCCATTTGATTGCAATAAATTATGAGCAACAGTTGCCCATCAAAACATTTGGCATGCAAAAAAGAAAAGGACCACAACAAAAAACCAAAGAACAAATCAAGGCAAGTTTGTTGCCTAAGTCATTCGTTTTGCGCTCGCTCAGCTGCCTGCAACTTGCAACTTGCAACTGCAACTGCTGCTGTGTTGTGTTGTTATTAATGTGTAAGCAAACACATTGCCAATGACAACATAGTTGCCATCAATCATGCCACAGCATGTTGCACTCATGCTGATACCCTGTAAAAACATCATAAAAACAAAAAAAAAGGACAAATATTTGACAACATGCTGGGATAGGCAGCTACTACTATTACCCTGGGCACTACTATTGTTACGACTATTGTTATTACTGATACTGCTATTGCTACTACTATTGCTGTAACTACTAGCTCTACTACTATTACTAGTACTACTCTTGTGGGTACTTTCATGGTTAAAGCTACTATTTCTGCTATGATGATTGATGATACTATACATATTACTACTATTTCTGTTACTGTTACGAGCAGTACTATTGTTGTGACTACTATTAGTAATTGTGTATACTACTATTTATTGCGCTAATATTACTTTTACTAATGTTGTTGCTACTAGTTGTACTAAGAACTACTATTGTTGCTGCTAGTTTTGCTGTGACAACTATTTCTGCTACTACTTCAAATTATTTCTGCAACTATTCAGGATACAAACATTTAATTAAGACTATATACGAATCAAATTTAAATGATTTACCTCTTTAATATTCAAACAGATCTAAAATATAGGTATTTGATTAATGTACAAACGTTCAAAAGAATCCCATTATTCTAAATATATAAATATATGCTAAAAGTGTAATGAAAAGTCGCTCATAAACCAAGTAATTCCTACTCGGATTAAAAAAAAGATAACCCAACCTTTGACAGCGTTTGGATTGATTTAATCCAGGATATTACGTGTTTTTTTTCTGTGCACTGCTAATCGAATTATTGCTGTAATTGTTTCTGCTGTTCTTTATACTAATAAAACTAATGTTTGAGTGCCAACTGCAATCCTTACCTCTACTTCAACTTATGATATAAGTGTTTGTATAATTATTACAGGGCATTTGCTAGTCATGCAGCTGTTGTAGTAGCTGTTTCTCCCACAGTGCTATTGCGTGTCGCATTTAGGTCTAAATGAAAAGTATTTTTTGTGCGAGAGTGCAAGTATGTGAGAAGTGTGTGTGTATATGTGAGGTGTGTATATGTGTGCGTGTATACTTGTGTGGTGTGTGTAAAATGCCATAAAAATCACACACAACATAATTCTTAACAAACACTGCGAAAACACAACAGAAAACATGCACAATCATTCAGCATGCAACATGGCATTCCATTTCGTTCACCAGTTGCAACGTCACGTGCGGCAGCTTCCCATTCCCATTCCCCTCATTTTGCCACTCATCCCCTTGTTCTCCCTTAAAGTTGCCAATGTCCTGCTGTGGTTTAATTAAATGCTGGTTCTTAAAATTGCAACTGCAAAATGAGCCACAATGGGCCACTTAGAAGCACACATACACATATGCGAGTATCTACACCTGTGCTGCCAGAATTTATGGGCTAAAATAGCCAATCTCAAAAAAAATTGCAAGAAAAATTGCTAGAAATATCTAAAACAAAAACAAACTGAATTGACAAAAATATACCATTTTAAATGGAAATTAATTGTGTACACCAAATTGAAAAATGCTGAAAAAAACTTTTTGAATACATTTAAATTAAATTTAGCAAATAAATGGAGATTAGAGATTAAAGATTAAAGAAAGAAACAACAAACGCTTATTTTAATCCAGCAATTTAAAGCTACATATTATAGACAATTCCGCATTTTGTATTAAATTAGTTAAAATTTCACAGCTAAAAGCGATGTGCTTGAAGTTTTTGTGCGAGCGAACTATGAATAAATTGCCAAAAGTAGCCATATTATTTTTTTAAAAGGGTTAGCATTTTCTTAAACTTGCTAGCTTCTGCACTTATAAAAATGCTAAATAAAGTAATAGTTTATAGTCAACTTATTATATCACTATCTATTTGTATTCTTCATTTATTCATTATTTATTGTTACTTTATTAAGATAATTAATGCACTAGAAAGTCAAACTCAATAAATAAATGAAAATAGCTAAAATGGCAACACTAATACACACACTGAAGAGGTAACTCCCAAGTGGCCGCATTTGCTTATCGAGCCGGTTGTTGCTTCGCGCTGTTGTTGTTGTTGGCTGTGGCATGTTGCCATGTAGCAAGCAAATTGGTCATCTTCATGTGGCATCTTTAGCAATGCCTCTTGTTGCAACAACAACAGCAACAACAACTGCTATTGCTGGCGCATTCAATTATTTCCATGTCCTGATTGTCTTGTCGTGCGGCCAGCGCGAGTTTTGCATTTAAAAATAGGCCGGCACAACATTAAATTGCACAATTTTTAATGAGCTGCCTTCCTCCCCCTCCCCTCCCCTCCCCCAACTATATCTTCTTCCTCATTCTCTATGTGTGTCTCTCTGTTGTTGTAGCGCCAGCAACAGTTGCAGCTGGTAAAGTGTCAGCCGTGTTGTAATGAGCGATGCCTTGGCTAAAAATACGACAAGGTAACAATCCCACAAACTGATAAGATAAAATATACACACATACACTCTCTCATAGATACATTTTATGTAGGGGCAGAAATATGTCATGTTCATTTATGCAACATCTTCAGTTATTCACATTTTACACGTATTCACAATTATGAATACTTCTTATGTACATCTTGTCGCACTTAAAACATTCAAAGCTATTAGATCTGTAAAGCTCTTCTAAGAATAAGTGGAGGATTAACTCACAGCAAAGTAATGTTCTTAGAGCTTTAAGCTGACAAACATTAAAAGCTTTAATGTGCTCATTAAGACTTTGATTATAAAGGGATTTTAATCTCATTCTATGATTTATGGTCTTGAAAATATACAATGTTTATATAAGATAAGAATTTTGTCTTATTGGAAGTGTTTTTACAATCAAGATGTGTTCCCTTAATTTAAAAATGTATGTTCCCAACTCAGTTTTGTGACAAAATTTCTTAGATTTCAGACTTAAATTTTAATTTTTTACACTTTTTTTATCAGAGTAGCATATCTTTGCTTTCAGCAGCTTTGCTGTTGTAACTTTTAAGTTAAGTTTAAGGCACTTGAAGTCTTAAATGAAAAGAAACAAACACTTAAACACTTGAATTAAAATGTGAAACAAGGACTTTTATGTTATGGCACTGTATCAATGGAATAATGTTGTTGAGAAACAAATGAGAGGCAAAAGTAAAGATTGAGATAGGGAGAGCTGGCATGATATAGAGGGTCAGCATTTTACAATTAATTATAATTTCTTAGCACATTGAAGTCGCATCATCATCATCATCATCATCCCCATCATAATTGCCATAAATCATGCAACGCAGCACTTGCCACAGTCTGGCTGCCACAAATACATTGCCACATCTGTGAACTGACCAACAGCTTCTCTGTCTATCGTTATCCGCCACATTCCGCGACTCAAATGCGCTCTAATGACTCCTGTTCTTTGTTGAAGGCAAAGCTTAAGCTGCAGCTCACATTGGCTAATGGCTCTGGCTTGGGTTTCGCATAACTTCCGCATCTCGCAGTTGCAGCTTGATAGCTGGAGCTTGGAAGTTGCAGCTCGGTTATTGTGGTTGCTTCTTCGTGCCGCTAAAGTTGACTGCTTCCAGGAACGTGGCCCACACAACTGATTGAAATCGAATTGCCAAACATGCGCCACACAATTGAACGATCGATCGATTGAGCTGCTTCCACACCCACTAGCTGTCCCTCTCTCTTTTGCTCTCTCCCTCTCTATCTACCCTTGACAGCTGCATTTGCATGAAGAATTTATGAAATGTGGCTCAGTGTGTGACCTGGCAAGAGAACTTGTACTTGCTCCTCTTCAAACTCCAATCTCAACTCAAGTTTATGGCGTGGGCAATTCACCACACCCCGTTTCCACTTTACTTGCCCCCATATCTTGCAACTACATCAGTACAGTAAGAGAGAGAGAGAGAGAGAGGAAGGGAGGTAGGGTAGCTGCACTTTCAAATATGTTTTGTCCCTCCCTATTTTCCTGGTGTTTGCTCAACAACCTTGAGGCAGTCCAACTGCAGACTCAGACTTTAACTCAGACTTAGACTCAGAGTTGAAGCTGGAGTTCGAGTTCCAGTTGGATTCGACAACTGAACCTGGTCAAGAGCTCGAATCGGGCTATCATATGATATCGCTGCGTTCAACTTGTTATGCAATAAATTTCCGGTTCTAAGGCCACTAAAAAAAATAGTTGCAACACATAAAACTTTGGCGAAATGCAAGCGACCAAACGAGGCAGAAATCTCCACTTGTTCCTTGTGCTCCTCTTGCTGCCCCGCCTCTGCTTCTCCTACTGTTACTCCACCTGCTCCCCACACTGCTAAAAAACAAAACAATCTAAAAATAAGTGTGTGGTTTCAAATAATTTTCGTCCAAAAAAAGTTCTTAAAGGTAAGGACTACATCTTGGTTGTAGGAACACTTCAAATAAGACCAAATTGTTGTGAAGAAAATCAATGATACTTAAATTTTCAATATTGCAAGTCTAAGAGTGAGATTTAAACCCCCTCATATATTCAAAATAAATATGCTAATTTATAGACCAAAAAGTTACAAAATAATTTAATAGTTTAATTTTGTAATTGTCGATAATGACTTTAAAGCGAAAACAAGTTGAAAATTGTAAGAAACAAGAGTGTTAAACAAAACACAATTTTAATAACAGGCTTTAAAATTCAAAGTTTATTAGATCTATAATATTTTCTTTCATTAAAGTTAGTTATACATATATACTTTTTAGATATATTTTTATTTGGTATGTCTGTTCTAAAAATGTTTTTATTTCAAAAACAAATTATTGTGATACTCGTAAATGGTTTTGATTTAAGACGCTGGTCTTTTCTTATAGTGCATGGTCTTTCTGATCTCCTGTTCTTCATATCTGCCCCTTCTTCCCCTACTCCATAGTCTCCTCCTGTTCCGTTTTTGTTTTGCTTTTTGGCGTTAAATGCGCAACGAATGCAACGCGACACAACTTGCAACTGGAAAACTTGCAACACCTGTGGCACATCCCTGACAAGCAGTCAGCCTTATTCTGTATCTGTTTCTGTTTCAATCATATCGCATGCAATTCACGCCGATCACTTGCGTCAGGCAGAACGAAGGGAGGGTGGTACAAGGGGCATGCAGCAGCTGCATGCCTCAACTTGTTCTTGTGTATGATGTTCATTTTAAGTGGGTGTCAACTTTACAAATTAGTAACGGCATTTAATAGCATACACACATATTCACTCACAAGCACACATCCTCTCACAAACACACACACACACTCCAAATTGCTGCTGCTGCCTTGACAGAACAAGTTTGTGTTCTAAGTCATTTGTTTTATGTGCAACATTTGTCCAAAAACGGTTTTGCCACACAACTTTTCCGACTGTTGGAAAGCAACTTGTTTAAGCCAAAATCTTGCCAACGCTTGTTGCAATCTCTTTTTATAAAAGTTTAGCAGGATTTCTTCAAAATAAATTCATTTTTTTAAAGAAGATTTTTGCAAATATTCTAAGGAAAGTATTGTTCTATTAACTGAATAATTTTGATTCCACAAAGCTTTTACTTTGATTAAGTCTTTCGTGTATATTCTTAAAATCATATTATTGAAATGTGTCTAGATTATTTTTCTACTAATAATTTGCTTAGTTTTCAAACTTTTTTTGTCAAGCAACTTTCAAAGTACTTTTAACGTACATAAATTTTTGGATTCTTCAGATTCATTTTTCTGTTCTATTTCTGTTTTTTAGCGAAGAAACTTAATTAAGCAAGAATTTTTCTATATTTATTTTTTGTCTAATAAGTTTGAAAATTCACTTTATTTCGATGAAAAGAATACGAAAACGAGCTTTTCTAAAACAATTAAATTACTACATTAATCAAATATACAATGTTTGCACAAGATCATTCATACAAAAATACATTCAAACCCAAATACAATTATAATATTACAATAATAAAATGATAAAAATCTCATTTACATTGTACAACTTAACTTTATCTAAACTTTCCCTGAACTCTTTTAGCTTTGACAAGCGTTTCCTTTGCCTATGGAAAAACAGATCTAATATCATTAAATCTGGTGAACATATATTTACGACATAATACACACCAATTGGACATACTGAAAATCATCTGGAAAGTATATACTATTAGTAAACTATTTGCTATTTATGGCAATTGAAAATTTCCACATGAAAAACGTTGCAAAATGTTTGCTAATGCAATTTCCAGTTTTTTTTTAGCTATGCTCTTGGCAAAGTCACAGCCTTGGCTTCCATCAATGCTAATGCAATTTTCTAGTCATTATATTGTCTTTTAGTTTGTGGCACACACACAACCCTCCCTCCCACCCCCTCTCTACTCAGCACCTCCATAAGCTCCCCTTTCAGTTCATCTGGAATTTCAGACTATCTGCGTGGCATTTAATTTGCTTAAAGTGTTTTGCACTGAATTTTTCTTATAATTTGAGTAAGTTTAACTGCTGCCCCAACTCCCCACATCTACACACCAGAGTGGTAAAGTGGGAAGTGGGGGGTAGGGAGTGTGTTAAGAATCTGTTGCCATTAGACGAAGGCCGCTTTTTCTGTTGTTGGATGCTTCCTTTTTCTCTACTCTTTTCTTTGCTTGCTTTTAATTATAACTTTTAATATTTTCACACACACATACATTGATTGAGTTTGAGTGTGTTTGTTTGTGTGCGTTTGTTGTTTGTGTGCAGCTGGCAATTGTGGCAACTCCTCAGGTGTTGCCTCGTCTTGACATCATGAGGTGGCTCCATTGTTCGATAGCAATAATTGCATCGCACTTCTATTGCTAAACTGGGGGACTGGGAACTGGGAACTGGGACTCATCGAGAGTCACGCACACACACGCATAGAAGGGGGGCACGTTGCATGTTGCATGTTGAATGATTGTGGCAGGTGCTTCAACTTGCGACGGTTGCACGTTGAGCATCTTTAAACTGCGATGATTGAAAATTGCATAATTGCAGCAAAGAAGATAAAGACACAGCGAAAGACAGAAAGAGCAAAAAAAAAAGAGAAGAAGAGATAGAGTGTGTCAAAGAGAGAGAGAGTCTCACACTTATTTACTTAGAAACACTCGCGTGTTGTGACAACAAATTGCAAATACATATAAATAGTATATGAAAAGGCCTCCATTTCCGCCGTTGATCGAGTGGACAAAACCGATGGACGAATAGACAAACGGAAGGACAGAGAGACGGATGGACTAGCAAGACCAAAGCTGTAAGACCAGACATCCGTTTTGAGTGCCACAAAACACTCATACTCATACTCACACTCACACACACACACACACACACACACACACACTCATGAATGTGCCTAGAGCACGATGTGCATGTTCAATGCATCGCGAGTGTTTCGAGTGTTGAAAACTTACAAAATAAGAGAGCATAATAGAGATTAGTCTTTTTAAGAAAGAAAAAAGAAATAGAGAGAGAAAAACTGTAGAGAATAGAAATTAGAAGATCTGTTTGACATTTGCCCGAGAGATTTGAACAAGTTTAAGCAAATGTACATAAACAATCGAAAGCTAGAACAATTATTATTTGCGTACATATATTTAAATTGTGTTAACTATTAAAGTTGGCAAGAGAGAGTTTTTATAGTTTCTATATTAAATCATAGCAAATTGCCAGTAAATTATTGAAGTTAAATATTTTCAACATAGCTTTTAATTTCAATTATAATCAGTTTCTTTAATAATTATAATATCTAATTACTGATTATAATCAGATAATTTAACTCTCATACTGTCTATTATTAAATTCTATTTATATTGTATAGATATTAGCTGTCATCTATAATCATTAAATGCCAACAAATTTAAAAAGTAATAAAAATTAAAGAAATAAATAAATATAGAGGCTGGTTAAACTTTCAATTTAGGAATTTTGTTAAGAAAAAATTGAAAGTAAACTCACTTAACCTCTCAAATTATAGCAATTGCACGAATTCGCAAAGTTGCTTTAATTTTATAATTTTCAAGCATATCAACAAAATAGTTATATACTAAGTAAGTAGATAGTTCAACTCTCATTTAGTCACTTTCAATGGCTCTTAAACGCTTTGCTTTATAGAAAACTCGGAAACTGGGCCTCAAACTAACCTCACAAAATTGCAGCAACTACAAAACTAACTGTCACTGCGACTAATTAAAACTGGAACTACTTTTGTGAAAGATCTTTCGCCTTTCTACTGCCAACAACAACGCAGATAAAAGCCAGAAGGAAAGAAAGAAAGAAAGAAAGAAGAAAAGAAAGAGATACAAAAAATAAATAAATAAAACTTGCTGTGAATGAGGAAAAGATTGCCGTTGGCTTTTTGATGAGGTTTCTTTTGGCATTTAACTTTTCTTTATTTCGTATTCATTTCATTCATTCGTTCATTCACTTTATTCATTTCATTTTAATTGAGTTAATTGCATATTATTACTTTCACTGTTTAGCTTAGGATTTGGATTGTGTTACCGTTGTCACCGTTATATTTCAATTCTTCTCGCCTCTCTTTTGTTTCATTCGTTCTGGTTTCGTTTGTTCCGCTTTCGTGCATAAATTTGGTTTCATTATGATGTAGTATTTCTTTTATAATATGTTACTTGAGGCGATCATTTTCTATCTAACGGAGTGACCTTTGAAGGTTTTTTTTTACTTTTTTTCTGGATTCTTTTAGTTCATTCTTTCAAAACTTGTTGTTCTTCTTTATTTATTTCTGTTCCTGTTCTTTTGCTCATCTAATGTTGCTTATGTGATCTGTAGATCTGCGCCCCCTTTATCCATCTACTACTATAGCTGGTTATGGCATTCACTTGCTCAGTTCCCTCGTAATTAGAGGCCGTACGCGAAGAGGAAGTAAACGTGCCTAATGATAACCTTTAGCTCGTTTCCCTGTTGCCAGTTGCCAGTTGCCAGTTGCCAGTTGCCAGTTGCCATCCACAGGGCGCCCAAAGCCAAAGCCAAAGTCAATGCCAGCTACAACTCTGAACCAAAACGAAAGCAGACCCAATGTAACTATCCCATAGCCATACCAAGAACCGTACCAAGACCGCGACCATACCCCTATCTCTACCTCTACCTCTACCTATACCTATAGCTATACCCACTCCAATGGGGGGGCAAGCGTACAATTTTCATGATTGCTAGTTACCCAGCCCAGCGCTGCATCATCCATCTAACTAAGTACGCGCCACTGACCAGCGCGACCAGCGATCCCATCCCAGCGATCTTCAGAGCCCCAAAGGAATGTGATGAGTACACTCAAACACTCAAACACTTGTACACTCTGCTCATACTCATACTCATATTCATACTGCAAGAATATTGCACTCATTTTTCTTTGGATTTACCCTTAAAGCGTGGCATCATCATTTTCCTAGCCAAACTGTAACATCTTTTAAAGTGGTTCTATTGTAACTTAGCTCTCTACGTGCTTATGCTGCTGAAAATTCGTGCACTTGTGTCTTTTGGCTAAAGCAGGAAGAAATATCAAAAAGAGTGAGATCGGTTGACTATATCTTCTAGCTGACAATAGTTCAAAATTACATTATTGTTCATAACAATTTGGGTTCTTCTTTAAACTATTTAATTTGGCAGTTGTGAGATGAAGCTAGCTTTGTATGTACATAGGAATATGTTAACCTATTTATAACAATGTCAGATGGAGCTGTCATAGAAGACACGACTGAAGACTGTACTTTGTTACTTTATAGAATGATCTGGTTTAATATTGATCGAATGTGATTAGCGTTAGATTCATAACAAAAATACATCGTTTTTTGAACTTGCATTTATTTATTGCATCTTCACTTTACAATAATTAATCAAGTCTTATTCTATAGTACCCATATTATACAGTTTATAGCATTAATAGCATCAATGTTTGCATAAGTCAGAAAAGACAAATTTATATAATATGCGTATATAAAGTATGTACAATATGTATATATGTATATGGGTGTTGGATATACATATACACAGCATACATATGCATAAGCAGTGGCAAGTTTCTTCAGGCTTCTTTTATCTGTTGTTGTTGTTGTTGCTGCTGTTGTGGCAATTGCAGTTCATTGCTGTTGCATTGATTGAGTGCCCTGGGTCTGTGGTTAACGCCCACATAGCCCTAGAATACATATGCGCAATTCTTGCAACATATACATGCGATTCTTCTGATTTATTTTTGGAAGCTGCAGTTGCAATTGCAACTGGGCGCCAGATGAATGTGTGAATTGTTTGCTGCCGCACTCAGCTGGCATTTCCTGTTAGCCAGCGGCAACATTTAGCAGCTGATTTCCAGCTACCAATGGCATCACAATCCACAGCAGTAGCAGCAGCAGCAGCCACAGCAATTACGTGTGCAACTGCAACAGAAGAAGATACACAATTGTAGGCTCATCATTGTCGGGTTGGGCTTTAAATTAGAAGACGCGACTTGATTTTAGCCAAGGACGCCCCAAAAATAAACTCGCATTTGGGGCTATAAATAAAACACAAGTCGTGAGGGGGCAATTGGTGGCAACTAGCAACTGGCAACTGGCAACTGGCAACAACTGGCCACTAGCAACGCGGTGGCAATGACGTCAAATGTAAACGAATGCGTTTTGCGTTTATCTCGCACAACCGATCGCTCGATTGCTGTCCATGTAATTGGCTCGACTTGCGACTTCAAATGTGCAGCCTGCAACTGCAACAGCAACAGCAACAGCAACTGTTGCTGCTGTGGCAACTGTGTCTCATGCAGATTGGCAATTGTAGAACAAGAACTGCAACAAAAAATTGAAAGAAAAAAAAAAAAAAACAAGGAGACTCCCTGCAATGCTTCTACTTGTTGCTGCCACCGCTTGTTGCTGCCACTGCTTGTTGCAACTTGTTGTTGTTTTGGTTGTTGTGGTTGTTGTTGCTGTCGCTTTGACTTGACTACACGCTACACATTCCCGCGCTGCACTCGTGTTTGCCACCTTATTTTATACAGTTGTTGTTGCCGTTGTCGTTGTCAATGTTGCTCATGCTGCAACTTCTCTACCCTTCTTCCTCTATTTCTCTGTCTTCCCTTCTCTCTGTCTCACAATCGGACAAACATTCATTGTGCGCGTTGCGCGATTCGCTTTGGCCAAAAGCTTTGAGTTAATATTGTTTGTAATAGCCACGTTCCGAGCGCTGTAATCATTTGATGCCCCCCCTCATATTTCCATTCTATCCTTCTCTTACTGCCCCTTGCTCCTTCTTTCTCTCTCCCTCTCTTTCTTTCTGACTCTGTATATAATTGCAGTGATGTTGTTTTGTTGCATGCCGTTTGCTGTTTGCATGCTGACCAACCACTTGGCTGTGACTATTCAGCAAACAAATTGAATTGAATATGTTAAAATAATTGCTTAGCTATTCTCCCTCAGTTTTCCCTATCCCTAACTCTCTTAACTGCTCCAACTGTACAATTTTCAAATTGTTATCTATGCTTAATAAGAAAAAAAGTTTACAAATTATACCAGAATACAATTTGATCATTTCTTTATGATTATAAAATACCTAGCACCCCATAAATACCTTACACCCACATTTTAATAAGTTAGAATGTGAAGAAGTTTCTTAAATACTTATGGTATCTCAATTGAAATAAGTCTGTGAATATATTATTCAGATTTTATTAAGTTAAAATAAGAAAAGGTTTCTTCAAATACTTTTGTATTTCAACTCAATGTGCTGAAAATACAGCTAAAAAAAACCCTTATATGTACATATTTAGATATATAAGCGGAAACCTAAAAAATGTCTCAATTGTCATTCTCAATGCCATATAAAATAAATATAGAATAAGAACTTTTTCATTCCTCTTGAAATAAGCAAGAAACTCAAAACGAGTAGTATTTATAATTATACGTATTATTCTAATTAGACTATAAACAGTTACCTAGAAATACTAGATTATATATTACAATAACTATTTCATAAAATATCATATAACTTATTATATACATTTTAAAATATTTTATATTCAGTCAAAGTCTTATACTCCTACTCCTGTCTGTGATTTCCGCATCTCAATGTCCATTTAGAGCGAATGCAAATGAATACATTCACTAGTCCACAAACCAACAGAAAATGGCAATGCTGAATAAATTGAGTAAACGTTGAGTGTCAAAGCAAAAAAAATGTCTAGAGAATTCGATCTTAAATGAATACATTATTGAGTGTTTTGAAAGGAAATAAATAAATGGTCAAAGGAAATATTCTTCGACTTTAATAGCAACTGAAGCTTAACCCGTGCTTGACCCTAACCCATGTTTAACCCATGCTCGACCTATGTTTAACCCATCTTTTACCCCAACTTATTCACAATCATTAATGGGTCTTAAATGTCATAGAAAATAATGCAAGTAATTGAATATCGAATAGTATCTCTATTCACTATTCTTTACACACACTTGTGTATTCAGACTCATGCTCATACTTACATATGTATATTCATTTGTCGCAATTGACAACTTCTTTTGGCCCATTGAATGAGTTAGCAATTGAATAGGCGATAATATTCACAAGTACTCGAGTGAGTGCGCACTCGAATCATCGAACGCACTCACTATTAATATGAATGAGTTGGCAAACTGATGTTAAAGTCCAAGGCTTTCGCTTTTCACCTGGCAAAAACACCTCAAGGGTCAATCATTGTAGCACCCCCGCAAAAGTTTGTGGCAACTGGTGGAGGGGAAGGGGTGTGGTTAAATTTGTGGCAACAACAGAAGAGCAATTTTGCAGCACGCTCGACTGGAAGCCACAAGAATTGGAATTGGAATTGGAATTGGAATTGAAAATGGGAAATGGGAAACGAGGCCATTAGAATTTTAAACCGCAGATCGAAGTCAATAAAAGCGAGGACAACGCAAGTGGCAAGCAGCGGTGGCAAGTGGCAATTGGAAGCTAGCTGGTGGCAAGTTCCATGCCATTGTAATTTCCGCCTGCTCTTAGCTCATTAAAGTCCTAACAAATGCAACTAACACAGAAAGATACTTGTTGTGCCAACGAACTTGGCTAACTCAAGACTTGGCCAAGTTAAGAGGGCACAAAGAGAGGCGGGTTAGTTCTTATTGGTTCGCTGGTTTGCTGGGAGCTCAGTTAAGCGTGTAATGGGCCGCACTTGGTAGCGGATGTGAAGCCGCAGCTTTAAAGGCTCCCCCATCTTCTTCCTCAAATGGAATCTTTCTCTTTCCTCCTCCCTCTATTTTTGCTTTCAGCACCCACAATTAACAAATCACTAGACCGCCACCTGGCGGTCAGCTTAAGCAAGCAGAGCAAGTAAGATTATCAAAGTTTTTTGGGTTAAAAAGTCATTTTTTTTAATACAAAGTGGTTCCGAAATTATTCTTTTTCTTGTTATTCTTTTTCCTCTCTGTCTCTAGATCTTTCACATTCCACTTCTCTCTTCAACTTTCAACATAGTTGAGTGCAGAAAGATTGTGAGCTACATTCATAGAGATTGGCATACATAAGTAATATTCTAATAGAGTTCAACTTATCAAAACTGAATAGCTAAAACTAAAGATATAATCCGATATTCTTATGTAATCAAATCTTAATGGTAACAATATCAAGTCTGTTGATAGATTATAATTATCTATGAACTTTGATATCTGGAAATTTAGAATATCAAAAAAATCTTTATAAAATATGAATATTGCAAACTAATGTCTTAAAATAAAACTCAAGTCAAAGAAAAGAAAACCATTTCAAATGGCAAACTTTTGGTTTTATCTCTTGATAAGTTTTTTTAGCGTATTCTTTATAAATTAAATATTGGAAGATCTAAATGATATAAAAATGAATCTTAGACCAATTTAAAATAATCTTAAGCTAAAAGCACAAAGTCCTATTAGGAGCGATAGTTAAAAAGACTTTTAGATTTGAATTTTAATGTAGAAATAGTAATAATAATATTAGTTTAAATTATTATTATTAAATTATTATTATTATTGGAATTGGATTAAAAAATCTTAAACTTAAATCAAAATGACAGGTAACGAAGATTTGAACATTAATTTGTTAAAAAAATATCTTATTATAAAGTCAGAAAACATTAATAAAACAGAATGTTGAAAAAATATGAAAGTAATGGAAATATCAAATAATCACTTACTAAATTTAGGAGGGATTGCTAAAAAGATCTTAAGATACGAGTTTTGGTTTAGTATAAAATAATCTAGTTTGAAAATCAGAATTCATTAATAAAGCAGAATCTTGGAAAGATTGTAAAATATGAATATTATGGAAATATCAAATAATCATTTACTAAAGTTTATGTACATATCTGACAAAGATCATATCAGATATTCAAGTTAATTTAATTAACTACTAAGCGCTTTCTAAACTTAACTGAACTTGTTCTCATTTTAAGTTTCTCTACCTCTTCTTATTTCCAGATGCAAATTGCAACGAAGAGAAAAACAAGCAGACGGACTGGATCTGGATCTGGAACGATGATCTCTCGAGACATGATATTGGCAATTGTGGCAGTGGCAATGCTGATGATGCTGCCAGGTGAGGCTGGGGCAAGGATGGCCTTTGAGAAGCTGACAGATTATGATTTTGCCGGGACAACGTACTTCAGTGTGAAGAACCTGTCGCTCTACGAGTGCCAGGGATGGTGTCGGGAGGAGGCAGACTGCCAGGCAGCAGCCTTTAGTTTTGTGGTGAATCCATTGTCGCCATCACAGGAGACGCATTGTCAGTTGCAGAATGATTCGTCGGCGGCAAATCCATCGGCGGCGCCACAACGTTCCGCCAATATGTACTACATGGTTAAGTTGCAACTGCGTAGCGAGAATGTCTGTCATCGTCCGTGGTCATTTGAGCGTGTGCCGAACAAGATCATTCGTGGACTGGACAACGCCTTGATCTATACGAGCACCAAGGAGGCGTGTCTCTCCGCCTGTCTCAACGAGAAGCGTTTCATTTGTCGATCCGTCGAATACGATTACAATAACATGAAGTGCGTTCTTAGCGATTCGGATCGTCGCAGTTCCGGGCAGTTTGTTCAACTGGTGGATGCCCAGGGTACGGATTACTTTGAGAATTTATGCCTGAAACCAACTCAAGCCTGCAAGAATACTCGATCCTTTGCCAATGCTCGCATGGGTGTCTCCGAGGAGAAGGTTGCCCAGTATGTGGGACTCCATTACTACACGGACAAGGAACTTCAGGTTACCTCTGAGTCTGCCTGCCGTTTAGCCTGTGAAATCGAATCGGAATTCCTTTGCCGCTCCTTCCTCTATCTGGGACAACCTCAGGGAGCTCAATACAATTGCCGTCTCTATCACTTGGATCACAAGACCCTGCCCGATGGACCCTCGACTTATCTTAATCACGAGCGTCCCTTGATCGATCATGGCGAACCCATTGGTCAGTACTTTGAGAACCAGTGCGAAAAATCCACTTCATCCGCTGGCTCTGGCAATTCTCCACCTGGCACTCTTGACAAGATCGATACGCTCCCCGTAAGCCTGGACACCATCGAGGATCCCAATCTGACCAACATGACTCGCAACGATGTCAACTGCGACAAGACTGGCACCTGCTATGATGGTGAGCACTGATCTCCCTTTCTGAACTAACCTAACTTCTTGAAACAGAACTAAACAAACTTAATATCATAAACAAATTTAACAAACCCACTTAATCCACAGGATCCACTTAATCCAATACAATACGTATTTTTAACTTTTGTTGAACTTTTTGAATACGACTAAAATAAGAGTGCATGACTACTCAGAATTTCTGACAGGATTAGCCTAACACTTATTTTATACCTTTTCCGTTATAGTCTCTGTTCACTGCAAGGACACTCGCATTGCTGTCCAGGTGCGTACCAACAAACCCTTCAATGGACGCATCTATGCCTTGGGACGCTCGGAAACTTGCAACATCGATGTAATCAACTCCGACGCCTTCCGTCTCGATCTGACCATGGCTGGACAGGACTGCAACACCCAGAGCGTGGTAAGTTGAAAGCAAAGATGAATTTCTAGCCGTTCATTGTCTGATCTCTACTTTATTCCTCCACAGACTGGTGTCTATTCCAACACAGTTGTGTTGCAACATCACAGCGTTGTGATGACCAAGGCTGATAAGATCTACAAAGTAAAGTGCACCTATGACATGAGCTCCAAGAACATTACATTCGGCATGATGCCTATCCGTGATCCTGAAATGATTCATATCAACTCATCTCCGGAGGCGCCACCACCAAGGATTCGCATTCTGGATACTCGTCAACGCGAAGTGGAAACTGTTCGCATCGGCGATCGTCTCAATTTCCGCATCGAAATTCCCGAAGATAGTGAGTGATAATCTCTTTGCAATTCCCTTGAGAATTTCACAATAACCTTACTCTTTTGCAGCTCCTTATGGCATCTTTGCACGCTCCTGCGTTGCCATGGCCAAGGATGCACGTACCAGCTTTAAGATCATCGACGACGATGGCTGCCCCACAGATCCTACCATTTTCCCCGGCTTCACCGCCGATGGCAATGCCCTGCAATCGACTTATGAGGCCTTCCGCTTCACCGAAAGCTATGGCGTTATCTTCCAGTGCAATGTCAAATATTGTCTGGGACCTTGTGATCCCGCTGTTTGTGAATGGAACATGGAATCATTCGAATCTCTTGGCAGAAGGCGTCGTCGTTCCATCGAAAGGTAAGTTTGTAAAATAGGAAAAAAAAAATACTTGAAATTAAAACAATAGCTCTTCTCTTAGTCCTAGCAATGAGACCAAGAGCGAGGATCATATGAACATCTCGCAGGAGATTCTGGTGCTGGACTTTGGTGATGAGAAGCGTGAATTCTTCAAGGCGGATCCCAGCACAGACTTCTCCAAAGGTAAGCATCTACTTCCCGGGCCTATTAGATTTTTCAATTTTATTGTTGCAAACGTTTCTGATCCGAGCCATATAGAACAGTTTCGGTCTTCTTAATAACTTGAATCGGATCATGAACCAAACCTTTTAACTTTAAATTAGGCAAAATTTCCTTTAAAAAATGTTTGGCTCATAAAAAAATACCTACAAAAATAGCATGCTTTTATATTGTGCCAAAATTTCAGGGTTTGATAGTGAAATCATAAAGAATTTAATCATAATTAAATCATTATCTTAAGTTACATTCCATTCAAAAATTTTAAAATTGCAAGCCAAGCTTAAAAAAAAATTATACCAACTGAGAAAGTACAGCTACTTATTTTTAATTTAATTGATCCAAGGCTTGACTAAAAAGCTTTTGAACGATAGGTGCTTAAAGCTCGCGTTTTGACTTCGAGAACTTTTCCGTTATGTATTGGGAAACGGCGCCACAGAGGAGCACATGCTGAGTGTAATTCGCTCAGCAGCTTACAAGATATTGCTGTTGTGCTTCGGAATGGAAAAGTGGCTACTTCTAGTTAATTTTAATGGAATTAAAGACAAAACTCAGTTTTCCAATCTTTCTCTATTTTCTTACTTGCAGACAAGACTGTCACCATTATCGAACCGTGTCCCACAAAGACGTCCGTGCTCGCATTGGCCGTAACTTGCGCGCTTATGATCCTGCTGTACATTTCCACATTGTTCTGCTATTACATGAAGAAATGGATGCAACCCCACAAAATCGTAGCATAAGTTAAGGCGATGCGAAGAAGTAGTAGATCAGAAGGAAGAAAAGCAAAAAGAAATAAGGAATCAAACAAAAAAGAAAACAAAAAAAAGGAAAACAAAAATCATACACAACAAAATTGTCACCTATGTACACACAAACACATACACACAAACACAGACACAGAAAGACAGCATCTCACACACACTCATTCGCTATGTCTATCTCTCTCGCCCTAAAGGCACACACACTGTGTCGTCGCTTGTCAGCGCTCAGCGCTCTCTCACAAGAGAGTTTCGGCAATGAGAGCAAGAGCGCCAGGATCCGAATTTTTAATTCCAATTCAAATTCGATACCCAATATCGAACCTAACGCACATACACACACGCAGATGCACACAGAGCAACTGCCTGAAAAATTAGCTGACAAGCGTATATTTTTTGTTTTTTTTTTTTAAACTAATTACTATATATACAATTTATTTATTTATATTTATTTAGATTTAAAGAGCGTGAGATAATTTCCAGAAAATTTGCAGCGAATGCCGACAATGGATTCGCCTTCGCCCAAGCCTATTTTTTATATAAAAACTTATTCTCTAGCAATTAGTAGAAAAGCATAAACAAAAAGCAAGCGAAAGCAACAAAATGAATTGCACTTTTATATTTACATATGCGTATAAGAAGAGAAGATGAATCAAAATAAAGAGCAAAGCAAAACGCATAATGAGAGATATGCGGGCACGTACTTTCTATAAAGTTACGAAAGAGATGCAAAAAACGTATGCAAGAACACAGCAGAATGGAGCGAATGAGAACGAGAGAGAGGGCAATAGATTGAGTGACGAGCTTAAGGCTCCACCTATTGATCTCTTTTGTAACTTGTATAGAGACTGCGGCCGCACACACGATATACACCCATACATACACACCCTGCTTTTTTCCCCACTCATAAACACACGCACACACACACAAACACACACATGCATACGCATGGACTCACATTTATTTAATTTAATGAAGAAAGTTTATAGAAAGCAAAAGCAATAAAATGAATTAAGAAAATCCAAGATGAACAAAAAAATTAAGAAAGCAAAAAGAACAGAATTTCATAGCGTGTACAATGAAATTGTGCTTAATTGTATTGCATTTATTTAATTTAAATCTATTTATGATAATAAAGAATAACACTAAACATAATTACATCTTTTACTTACCTGGATATTATTAATCTTAGCTGATTTTCGTCCATAACTTGTCTTTCAGGAAAAAAATGTCTAGCGCCGAAAGCAAAAACTTCTAAATTAAATCTGGCAAAAAATTCAATGAAAAAGTGGCAATCATTTGGATTTTAAAATTTGTAAATCTTGGACTTGCACCCAATTTGTATAGAATATAATTTTTGACATACAATTTGTTTGTACAGTTGCCAGTCCATAGCGTTACCGGTTACTTGCATAACTTTTTCATAAGTTAACCAATTTTAATGGTTTGATCTACAAATTAATTTTACATTTACAAAAAGCTCGCTTTTGAAAATATATTTCTCTATAATTCTCAAACGTACTTATCTTTTAATTGAGTAATTTTTAGTACTTTGTAAATTTTTAATTAAACATTAATGTTAAATAGTTAAATGATAATGTTAATTATATTATTTATAAACATGTGCTTATTCTAAGAGTTCAGAACTTAGAGCTCTACGTACTGCGCATAAAATAAAATGAAATGCCGAGGAGTCTATTGGGTGTATTCAACAAATCATTAGAGATTTTGACAACAATTTCTTTCGAAAATAACTGTTCCAAACGAGGATGTTTCTTAAATGTCCGATCCTTTCGTTATTTGAACACTTATTCAAGTCGAGGCTCTACAAAATTATATAATGCTGCTAAATTTTTTAAAATTAATAAATTCATTCAAAATGTATTCTACGTCTTTTTTCTACATTGAATTAATAATTACATTTAATTCAATAAATTTAAAATTTTATCAAACCTCTAAACCAATTTTTGACATTTAAAAGCATTAGATGCATGGCTTTGAAACTTTCTTTAGCGTTGGCTTTTGGGTTGCATGAGTTTTATAGATCGACCCCTCAAACTTTTAATTAAAATTTAAAATTATTTTAATTTTTTCAAAAAAGTGTTCTTTAAAGTTTGGGAAATGTTTTAAAACGTGATTTTGCATGAGCAATGACAGCATTTTGTTTGATGTTTCTGAAAATAGCAGTTAATTTCGAGCTCTGTTAAATAAACATACCTTTAGTAAGGAATGAATTATATAATAAATTTCGGTGTACACAACTCGGTGTACAGTTCCATCTTAATACTATAAGGGTCAGTGTTGTCAAATCATCAATGGTGGCACCACTAGTATCCAACCAAATTCATTATATTTAGAATATTTAAATTCGTAGCAAATGACGGCTGCAATACACATACACATAAACTCGTTCGTGTGCTCTTAGAACCGATCTTGTTTTTTTTTCTGGCAGTGTGAACAATTGTCCACCGGTATGAATTCGCAAGTGCACAAAATACACAGATGTTTGTCTTTTTTCTTAACAGTATCTATGGGTTTTGTGGCAGTTTCATCGTCAGATTCCTCTCCCGTTGAGTTTGTATTTGATCTATTTTGTGGATCGCAAGCTCGGCAGTAGCAGACCCTGTACTTATAGTGAAAAGCAAACACACCGCAGGCTTTGTACGTTATAGCGCTAACGTTTCTTTTTCATCCTTTTGCCCGACGCTGTGAAAAATAGTTTTTTGAATAACTTTCGAGCTTATTATCCGATAAATATTTTAAAAGTTTGCCATATAATAGTGCCATCGATGATTTGACAGCACTAATAAGAGTAGACGATAATGTCAATTTGCACAATGGAATGCTTAAACCTAATTCACTTACAGTTAGTCTAAATGTGATATTTATAAGAATTGCTGTGGACTGTTGAATTTGGACGGTACCATGTGATAACTGGCTGTTGACTGGTTAAGAGGTCATCTGAGCTTCAACGGTTGTACGTGAGCCACTCCATGCTCTGGAACGGGAGATTTAACGGTGGCCAAGCACGTTTGCTTGAGAGATTTACCAGGTGGACGTTTGATGCATTCGTCAAAGTAACATTTCTCCACGTTGTGCAGAAATTCGACCAAGAGCTTGGCATCAGCTCCATTTGGACCGGCAAAGTATTCACATTCGTAGCCATGTTGTTTGAGGTCACGCACACAGCAGTCGAGGAATTCGGCATTAGCCGAAAACCAATTGTTGTGTCGCTTGAGGGGAATCCCCAAACGAGTTCGCACAATGCCCGTTAACCAAGTGTCATCAATCCAGAATATAGATACACGCTCCGCCTCAGCCACAAGGCGTGAGGCAGTTGCTCCATTTGTTATGTACAGCCAGCCGGATAGATAGGCGGGATAAAGAGCATGCGGGTATTCCTGACGTGTAACATACCACTTGTTTGCCTGATTCCTTATGGGAGGCTTCGCATCCAGCACATATCCAGCCAACAGTGTGCTGCTTGTGGCAAGTGCCGGCTGATCTACTTCCAGGGATTCGAGATAACGTCGCAAATGAAATATATCATAGATGATGTCATCGTCCAACTTGATGATGAACTTGCTGCGATGCCGGCACTCGTTGGATGCCCAACGCAATCCCATGACATGCTTATAGCTCAGATTGCGATAGTCTTCCACAAAGTTGCCCTGCAGCAGGTCTCCAAACCTCGCCTGCTCATTCACCAGCTGTGGCTGTGTAACGAACTTCTCTTTCTCCGGTAACGCAGCCAAGAGAAAGACACGCTGCAGTCCCATCTCGGCAAGCTTGCTTTGAGATATCGCCTGACGGTGGGCAGCACGCAAGGCATCGTGTCCCGCATAGGAGGTAACAATGAGCACCGCTGAGGAAAAATGAATTTATTGAATTGATGGAACTTTAAGCTTATAAAGACAGCTTACCCAGCAGCTCTCGTTCGGCACGTCGACAAACATCGCTGGCCTGTAGATAATCAAAATTACTGAGATTCAACAGTGGACCAGGTCCATTTGCATGATGGATGGGATTGGCGGTGATTTTATCTCTGCCGTTGCCGCTGTCGTCACTAGGAGGCAGGTGGACCAGATACTCATCTTTCTCGTCATCTCGACGGGCTGCGTTCTCACGTAGATGACTTGATATGTAGCTGATGCACAATATTATGACTACGATTAGCGATAACACAATTGGTAGCAATCTGCGGCCGCGCATGCGCATCTTCTAACATTCTATTGTTGTATGTGTGCGTGTGTGTGTGTTTGTGTTTATATACAATTTCGCTTAATGTCAATAATGAGCGCGTTGTATAGAAACAAATGCAAATTATTTAAAAATACATCACATACACCAATACCAGTAACAATTCTTTAAATACAACTATCGATAAGCTAAGCCTCCTTGGCCAGGGTAGCTTGCGATACTTACAACGATCGATAAGTCGGTCTAATACAAGGGTCAATTGTGACATCACAGGCGACAAGTTTAAAAATTCAATTAACATTACCAGGTCATTTAAGATTGTAAGATGGAGAATTAATGGATATGAGCTAACGGGAATAAAAAAGTTGACTAAGTTTTGCGATATTAAAATTTACATCAATAATCGCATTACCATTGCAGTTCGATAATTATCGCACACTCAGCTCAGTTGTGCAGCGGCAAACTTAATTTTAACTTGTCGAAAAGAAAACACTAATAATAATTCAAAAAAGAGCTTAACAATTTGAGTAAGCGCATATTATATTTTATTGTATTAAATGTTATTTTAAGTGTTTGCGGTTCTGTATGTGAATGTGTTTGTGCGTTAAACATGGTGCGCACTGCTTACAACGTACAACGGGACTTTGCGCTGAGTAGCGGTTTGCGCTCAGAAGTAATCTGGGACTCGTAGGTTGAAATTGTGTCTACAGTGGGTCAAGTAACTGTTTTGTCAAAATAAAAAGTTCACTTATTTGTTCTTTAGTTTTCAAAATAATAAATCTTATTATAAGTTAGCCTATGTTTTGAAAACTTGCCTAACTTTTATAATAATAATAATAATTCGTATTACCTTATTTATATTATTTATTATAATTTTGTCACGAAGTTTGAACGCATTGAAGGCCTCACAGACGCCATAAAGTATATATATTCTTGATCAGAGCAACGAGATGTGTCGATATAGCCATGTCCGTCTGTTCGTCTGTTTCTATGCAAACTAGTCTCTCAGTTTTGAAGATATCTCGATGAAACTTGATATAGGTCCGTCTTTTTGCTGCGGAATGTCGGATCACTATATCATATAGCTGCCATAGGAACGATCGATTCGAAATCAACATTTGGGATAAAAAACTTTTTTGTTTCTTAAAATACCTTAAATACCTTAAAATACCTTAAATTTTAACTCAACATCAAAATTTAACAAATTTTGTAAAAAATCTGACAGCTTATGCAGGGCTCTGCAAGGCTATCCAAACGCCAAAGTTATTTTTTCTTAATTTTTTCTATAATTCACAAACAACAATATTGATCAGGTGCGTCCCAACAAACTAGTAAAACTCAGTTGTATTGTTGTATTAAAAACCCACTAGTGTCAAGTGATTTCAATTTAAAGAAATTAAACTTCGAAAAATCAAAGAAGTCGTTATCAAACTTTAAAATGTAACTCCCTTAAAAATTTACAATATTTTCTACTTCCGGAATGCACACGATAAGAAGCGGCGTGGTAGAAGCAAATATTCAACGCTGGGTTTTCGGGGTCACATCTGACCCATTGGGATTTTCAGACAAGTGAGACGTATTTTAGTGCCGATCTAAAAATGAAGCCGAATTGCCACTGCAATTTTATCTAATACGCTACATTACCAATGAAATTAAATATAAACAGGGTAAAAAAAATCGTGCAAATTATTTAGGAAATTAAACTTATTTTTAAATCAATCATTAATATGATTGAAAAATTTGGTTAAGGGCCTAATATTTATCGAAATCCCTAACTTTATTTCACTTAAAACCAAATTAGGTTTATGTGACCCCAAAAGTTTGAGCTTGGTTGGAAAGAATTTCTGTAACACCGCTGAATATAAGAGAAAAAATATATATGTGTATGTGGACTTTTTTTTATTCAAAACAATTACTTGACAAACTGTTTGTAAGTGCTTACTATATAAATATAACATACTTATAATGTTCTTGCAGTTTATCCCCGGAACAGTCGGAGGTGCTGAAGCTGAAGATTGAGAACATAATATGTGAGAGCAACGTTAAGAATCCCAAATTGTTGGAAAAGCAACGTCAACAACTGTTTGAAAATGTTTGGAAGCAGAGAATTTATACAAATAGCACGTTACTGTCGGCAATCATCTATGTGCTGGTCACCGATGAAACGGATCCCATGTTGGCACTGCAGTCCAGCAATTTCAGCTGCCATCCCGTGATAAGGACCCGGAAATGCATGAGTTCGGAGGGGGAGAACAGCGAGGGATGTTGCATGATCTTCATAGATGAGCATGGACGTGTCTACGGAAATTGGGAGAAGTTTGTACGCAATAATGCCCTGCCCAAGGGAACGATGATCGCACCCAAACAAGGAGTATATACATTCGGCAATTGTGGTGAGGATAACGTACAGTTAATGGTTCAATCGACACCTTCATCGTGGATTAAACAAAAGATTCTTAATGCCGGCGACAGCATTGCGACAGTAGGTGGCATGGTAGCCACTGTACCCGTGGCTGCCACCTTAGCTCTGCCCGTTGCAGCTCCCATTCTCATTGCAGCCACCGTTGTGGGCGTGTCCACAGCGGCTTACAGCACAATACGCTCCGCCACACGTCTCATTGACCGTCGTTGGCATTCGCAGAGCACCTCGCTGCGGGATAGTGAGGCACGTGGCAACTGGCTGGGCGTGGCTGGTGGCGTTGTGGGTCTGGGCGCTACTGGAGCCACTACAGCTCTCACGGTTCTTAGCAGTAAAGCCAGTTTAGCAACTCAACTAGCAGTTAAAGGGATCAATGTGTCATCCATTGTGATCTCCGGCACAGGCGTTATCAATGGTGTCTATGACTTGTACTTGAAGATCAACGATGATCAATCTCTGGGCAGCTATGATGTGCTACAGATTGCCTCCAGTCTCTTAATATTTACGCACTCTGTCAATAATCTACGCATCGCTTCCAAGGTGACCAACGGTTCTAGCTTACGCCGTGCCCTGCGACATCAAACCCGAAAAGTCTTGAATCGCATCTCGCAGGAATCCTCCAAGTTACACAGCGAAACGAAATTTAAATTTGACATTGTACGCACACTCAACGATATTCCAATTAAGGAGGCGCTCCTCAGCATGCACAAGATTCATTCACATCTAGCACAGGGAGCAACAGTCCTTGGAGCTGTGGGTGCTGCTGGTCTCTTGCCCAGCTTCGTTATCCCCGGCATAGGAGGAGAGGTTCGTCTAGATGTGACCGAGTTGGCCAATCAGTTTGGCCTCAAGTTTGTCCAGCAGATTGGCAACCTGGCCAGCTTTATGGATGTACTCGATGGGATGACGAGATATTTTAATGAACAGGTAGTGCAGTTGCTTATGCATCTAACCCGCAAATTTGTTGAACAGAATGTGGACAGCATTGACCGCACATTGAACACATTTGTATCTACAGAACTGGTGCTTTATCGAATGCTGATGCATTGCGTCAATAACTATGAGAATTGTGCCATTGAATTTCTAGAGAAACAACGTCAGGATATCTTAGACGTTATCTCCAATTATTTTGAATCCCTACAGCCAGCTCCGATCAACGGAAAGAGTTCCCGCAAGCTCAAATGCAACCTATGCAAAGGTGTCTACTATATAAGTACTTTGTAATGAATTTGTAACTGATTTATAATGTCTTTTATCATGTGATTGTGACTTTTAACAAATAAAGTATATTACAGAAAACAAACTTCACTAGAGAAATACTGAATTTATATCTAATTAGTAATGCGTTTTATCATGTGATTGAGGCTTTTTAGCAAATCAAGATTAGATAAGACTGCTGTGACGCATATTATAGTACATATGTTCATGTATTAATGGTACCCTGGTTGCCTAATACTTTCACCCTAAAAATTAATAGCAATTTACAGAAATATACCTCTTTCCAAATGCTATCGACTACAAGCTCAACCGCCGTGACATATCGATTGACTAATACTTTGTCGACAACCTTAAAATCTTAAAACTTCTAGAATTTTAATGGCTTTGATATAATGGGTTTGAACCCTCAAATTCTCGTTTGCTCAGTCGTCACACTACCAACAACCTCATTAAAACACATAAGCAATCACAAGATCAAACACTCGATTACATTAAATAATTGTTTCTTGAATATCTATCTTCCGTGCTTATTATCCGCTCGTAATCTAGTTTCAAAATAACTCTTGCTATTTCATTTTGTTCAATTAGTGGACGCGAAGGGCGAATCATCCAAAATTTGAAGTAATCTTGATATGCCTGCAAACACAAGTAGTCTTCAAACCAAATTTGGTGCTCCTAGGTCTTACTATCTCTAAGATCCTTTCGTTCATATGGAAGGACGAGGGTCTGGGCTATATTGACATGGCTGTTAATGCTGATTAAAAACATATATATGCTTGCCCCTGCTCGTTTCGCTTGACAACCCCCGGCTCGCTACGCTTGCTGAAATCTCGGCCTCTCACATCTATGTCTTAATCAGCGAAAACATTTTAAATTTGATCCTTATCATTCTACAAGTTTTCAAATGCACAGCTGTCCAAATTTGTATCGAAAGTATCGATTTCTTACAAAATGCATATCAGTGTGTCAAATGAAAGCACGGGCAATAAATTCGAATATATATCGCCCAAAAGTATCGATGACGATACTATCGCCAAATATGAAGCGAAAATTTGATCGATATATCGATACTTCAATATTTTCTTAACAACCCTAAAAATATACGCAACTCAGGAGCAGCAGCAGCAGCAGCAGCGGCAACAGCAACAGAGCAGTAGTAGAAATAGAAACAGCATCCGCGGGTCGCGTTTTAATCAATTAAAAGTCGGGCGAGTGAAAAAAATGCAGCCGCTGGCTGCCAGCAGCAGCAGCCGTCGCCTTTCTGCTGTTACTGGATGTGGTTGTGGTTCTAGAAGTGGATACGGACGTGGGTGGTATCCAGTGTCAAACGAGCAAAAAATTTTAAACGCAAGCGCAAACAAACAAGTATAAACGAAGAAGAAGGCAAAAATAGCAATAGCAATCAGTACCAACGGCAACAACTGCAAACTGCAACAACAAAGTTCAGGGTCATGGTCAGGCAGCTGTAGTAAAGTTGAGTTTTATTTTTTGTTTTTGTACACATTTGTTTTTATTGGAGTTTGCAGAGGAACAAAAGCTGCTTGCTACAAGAAACAAACAAACATGTCTAGCGAATCATCAACAGAGTGCGATAGCGAACTTTACGATCCCCTCGCCGATGAGCTCCACAATGTGCAGCTGGTGAAGCATGTGACCCGGGAGAACATCGATGCACTCAATGCCAAGTTTGCCAATCTTCAGGAGCCACCAGCCATGTACTTAACAGGTGGGCGACTGCAATGAGATGAGTTATTATTTAATTATTATTATTATTCATTTTGTTTATAGAATACCAAGAGCTGACCTCCAAGCTACATGTGCTGGAGGCCAAGGAGCATGAGCTGATGGAACAATTGAATGCATTACAACAGGATGAGGAATGCCAGAGTCAGAGTGAAGCTCATCAGCAACAACAAGATCACACGGATCAGCCACATTATCAAAATCAAACGCAAATCTTGCAACAACAGCGTCAACTGACGCGCAATGTCCACGAGCTAAGCGATAGCTTAATCTCCAGCTCCGGATTGGGAATGGGAACTGGGTCGGGTACTACCAGTCAATGTGGCACATTGACCAAACAACCAAAGGTTCTACTCCGAGCACATTTACCCAATCAACAGCGCACATCCGTTGAGGTTGTGGCCGGAACACGATTGTGCGATGCCCTGATGAAGGCATTAAAGCTGCGACAGCTGGAACCATCGATGTGCGAGGTGAGCACAACACCGCACAGTGGACGACATATCATACCGTGGAACACGGACATTGGAACACTGCATGTGGAGGAGATCTATGTGCGATTGTTGGATAAGTTTCCATTGGGTCCACACATTAAACATCAGTTTATACGCAAAACGTTCTTCTCGTTGGTCTTCTGCGAGGGGTGTCGTCGTCTTCTCTTTACGGGCTTCTATTGCAGCCAATGCAATTTCCGTTTCCACCAGAGATGCGTTGGCTGGGTCCCATTGTTGTGTCAACCCTTTTCGGTTGATAGCTACTATGAGCGTTTGCTGTCATCGTATCCAGAAAATTCGGTTGGTATGCCCGTCTCGGGTCGCTCCAATGCCGTACGCTTCAATGTGAGTAGCCGCCGATGCAGCTCCAGCGGCAGCAGCATCACAACCACAGCAGCATCCACAGCGAGCAACTCTAAACCTTCTTCTGCCAACCGACAGGGTCGTCCTCCAAGGATCAGCCAAGACGATCGTTCCAATTCGGCGCCCAACGTTTGCATTAACAACATTCGTCCGCTTACAACGGAAACGCAGCGGAGTCTCATTATGCAGGCGAGGCCACCATTGCCAGTAAGTATCCTTAATCCTAAGACAAATTTTCACAAACACCAAAAAAATTAGTTATACGGTTTATACTCTTGTTAAGTTGACCAAGGAAATATAATACACCATGCTTTCAAATTTGTTAATCTCTTTCCCTGTTTTCTTTTAGCATACTTGCACGGATCACTCCAATTCAACACAGTCTTCACCCACCAGCACATTGAAGCACAATCGACCACGCGCTCGCTCCGCAGATGAAAGCAACAAGAATCTGCTCTCGCGCGATGCCAAGAACTCCGAGGAGAATTGGGTAAGTCTAAAACTCAACTGAACTTTCTCCCTCAATTTTCTATAAGAATTTTGAGGAATGCATCATACTAAAGGTCGTTTTAACATCTTGTTGATAAGTATGGGTCTGGATAAATTTGAAATTTTGTTCTCTTATCGTCAGCTTTATAGATAGATTGTAAGTTTGTCGGCCAGATGAGAAAACGGTCCTAAGAATATCAATATGCAGAAAATAGTTGGGGACACAAAACTAGAAAACGTATAATTTCGAAATTTTTAGTATTACAGTCGAGTCTAGATATGGTAATATAAGTTTGTGCAGAGTATGTAACAGACATGTAGAGGCGTGGCAGACCACTCAAAGTATGTATATTCACATACATACATATATACTTATTGCAACCATGTAAGTTTTTCTGTCTGACGTTATGAGCACACATCTCAGAGAGACCAGATCTCAGTATAATCTAGTACACCCAGCAGACTACATGCATATATGTACATATTCCAAATCTTGAATTCATATTTTTTGATGTAGATATTTATCTGGTACGCAGAAACAAGAAAACTTGCAAATTGACTAATTTTTAGTTGTCACACTTTTGTGTATAAGGTGTGATATGTTTAAAACACAAGAGTATCTCTAAAATTGCTCTTTCAGTTACATTTTTGATTCTTATAACAATTTGACGAATGAAAAAGCTCGTGTCAAAATTACTAAAACAGAATTGATCTGCTTTTGTGAAATATTTTTCAAAAAAAAAAAAAAACAACACTTATTTACCAGAGCTGAAAGTACCAAGTTTAGTGTCCTTAGCGCTTATACTTTTTTACTAACATGTAATGCCTAATTTGCAGAACATTCAAGCGGAGGAGATATTGATTGGTCCACTTATTGGATCGGGTTCCTTTGGTACCGTCTATCGCGCCCATTGGCATGGTTCCGTTGCGGTCAAAACATTGAAGGTGAAGACACCAAGTCCGGCACAGTTACAGGCATTTAAGAACGAGGTGGCCATGTTGAAGAAGACACGTCATTGTAATATACTCTTGTTTATGGGCTGCGTATCGAAGCCATCCCTGGCCATTGTCACACAATGGTGCGAGGGCAGCAGCCTCTATAAACATGTCCATGTCAGCGAGACGAAATTCAAGCTCAACACGCTCATTGACATTGGTAGGCAGGTGGCACAGGGTATGGATTATCTGCATGCCAAGAATATTATACACAGGTAAGTTTTATATTCCACATTCCACACCCTCAACTTATCACTATTTTTTCCTTCTGCGACTCTTTAGGGATCTCAAGACGAACAACATTTTCCTGCACGAGGATCTATCGGTGAAGATTGGTGATTTTGGTCTGGCCACGGCCAAGACACGTTGGTCGGGCGAAAAGCAGGCGAATCAACCGACTGGAAGTATTTTATGGATGGCACCAGAGGTGATACGGATGCAGGAGCTGAATCCCTATTCATTTCAATCGGATGTCTATGCTTTTGGCATTGTCATGTATGAACTGTTGGCTGAGTGTCTGCCATATCGTAATATTAGCAACAAGGATCAAATATTGTTTATGGTTGGACGTGGACTATTGCGTCCGGACATGAGTCAAGTGCGTTCGGATGCGCCACAGGCACTAAAGCGCCTTGCCGAGGATTGCATCAAATACAATCCCAAGGAGCGTCCATTGTTCCGGCCTTTGTTGAACATGCTGGAAAATATGCTGCGCACGTTGCCCAAAATTCATCGTAGCGCCAGTGAGCCAAATTTAACCCAATCCCAGCTACAAAACGATGATTTCCTCTATATGTGCCCCAGTCCCAAGACACCGGTGAACTATAATAACTTTCAGTTCTACAACAGTGCCGGCAATATCTAAAAGAAACAATTGAGGAGCATGTGGAAACTAGAAAGTGTTGAATGAGGATGAGGTGGAGGAGGAGGCTGTACCTGTACTTACCCCATTGATAAGGGAGATGCGTTTCAAAAATTTATAATTCTTGTTTTTCCGTTACTTCAACAACAACAAACAGAGCGATGCACAAACCTGTTGTTGTTGTTGTGAATCAAAGCGAGACAGAAGAGACAATTTTGTGATGTATGTTGCGCTCTTTTTCTAACGCAAGTGCTTCGCTGTTTCCTGCAGCAACTTAATGTGCATTTCTGTTATCAAACTACAACTGCAACAACTATTACTGTAAACTAAATACTGAAGTAAACTGAATCGCGCATATGTACATACATTTAAATATAAATACACAAACACACACACCCACACACACACAGACAGAATCACATACACACATACGTTAGGCATCTACTAAACTAGCTGATCGATAAATTACATTATAAACAAAACAAAAATATACTACTTATTACTATAACAATAAACGTGTTTCTTTATTATCTGTATCAAATTTGTTAACTAAACATAACGACTGGCAATGGCCAACACCTTTGTATAGTCGGCGCCCTTCGATAACGTCTTCTCTTTAAGGATGGTACGCAGCACCGTTGGTATTGGGACATGGATGCGTGTGCCCAGCGGACTGCCGTTGTCATCGATAAGCACCAGATTATTGCTATCAAATTGTGGCTGCTTTAGTCGCTGCTTTTGCTTCAGGCCAACGAGAATTCCCTTCTTCATTTGTCCCTTGATGGCCACCAGCACTTTGTCCCCAATGAGGCCAACGCCACGTTTGTTGTACACATGTATGCAGCGGGGTGGACGACCTTCAGCCATGGCACGCTTGCCAAGATCACTGTTATCCACGACTCGCAGTCGGGCTAATTTTCGTATCTCACAGCACGCCGGTGTTGTGTGTAGCTGGCACTTGGAGAAGATGGAGTTGACCGTGGGTGCCACTGGGCTGGGTCCAGTGGTGTTGGCCAACAGAGTCACATTGCTGGCTCTCGTGATGTTTCTCAACAGGATTTGTGCCATCTAGTCAAAAAAGGCTGGTTTCCCTGCTGCTGATTTCAACACAACAAATTCTGCAATTATACAATATCTATCGATATCGACATCGATATATCGAGAGCATGTTGATATCAAATAGGCAAATTTCTAAGAACATAATGAAGCTATCGATAAGATTTATATAGTCAACGGTGAGCGTTGACTTTTCTTTGAAATTTAAAATTTTAAAATCAAAGTTAATACCTTCCTTGACATGCATATTGTATTTTTTTTTAAGTTTATTTATTATTTAATTATTCTGTTATTATTTACAACAACTTAAATTAATCTTATACGCTGCATATTGTAAGAAATCGATACTTTCCATATATATGCAACTTTCTGTCTTCATTGCACCTGCATTGCATTCATTGTAGAACAAGATGGATCTTGATGTCAAACTAGATTAATTTGCCCCAAAGATAACAGAAATCCAGTTAAATACAATTACAAATATTTAACAACATAGAAAAAAAAAAGATTTCGACATGAATTGTTGAAAAGCGTTGCAGTATTTTGCGCATTGCATCAAAACCACTTTTGTCAAAAGTATTGCGTACTTTCAGGCTTTTCAATGGAAAATATCGATAGCCATATCTTTATCGTCAGAAAAATTATGCAAAAATAATTTATCATCACGAAAACATATCATCGATATATCGATATACCAATATGTTTCGACACCCTACCTGGGGACAGACAGAGTAGCAGCCAATATTATGCGAAACAGAAAATCTATAAAAAACTAGAGCAGCAGCAGCAGCAGCAGTTGGGGCGGGGTAAGCAGCAGGAGCAGTAGGAGCAGCAGTATGGAAACAACGCCAGCGAGCGTTCCCGTAACGACCTTTGGTGAGAATCCAACGGATGCTGAGCATGACAACCAAGTCACAACAATAACAACGCAACTCAAAGATGAGGAGTCAAATAATGATGATGAGGATGATGATGATGATGATGAGGACGAGGACGAAGCCAAGGATGCTTATTACGAGGCGCGCAATGGCAACGAAAGCGATGAGCTTGAAACGGCATTTCAAAGTTCGTTGACATTGGCCGCCAGTGACGTCAGAGTAAATATTTGTGATGCAGATGCTGATGATGATGATGACAACGATAATGAGGCTCGGACTGAAGATGCGCGCGCAGAGCAGCAGCCAGAGCTGGAAGCGAACAGTAAGTCTTGCAATTAGTTGATTTGTGTAATTAATTCAAACAATTTACTTGTAGCTCCAAGAGACTTGCAACATGAAACAAACAACGAAACAAACTTGCAGCCAGCTGCCACTTCAACCTCAGCAGCTAATGACCTACCACGCCAACAACGACATCAACATCAGGCTCTGCTCTCAACAAAGTCCTGTGAGACGCCCGCATCCGCATCCACATTGTCGCCAACAAGTTCATGCAACGGCAGCATTGGCAGCGAAGGTAGTTGCAGTGTTGGTGGCGGAGCACGTCGCAAATCCTGGACGTTGTCGCCACAGAATGGAGGGAGTGGCGGTGTTGGCTCTAAGAAGAAAACTAAATCCACAGCAGGAAATGCTATAATGTCCAATGGTGATAGTTTCAATTTGTGGGTGGCACGTGAATGCTTTGAAACAGTGCCTGTTGAAATGGTAGATACACTTAGTGTTGCCGAGTTGCAGGAGCAGCAAGAGGAGGAGGAGCAGCAACAGCAGCATCAAGAGCAGGAGGAGGATGTAGATGAAGAAGCCGCTGCCGTTGAGAGTCTACTGGGTGCTGCAGCAGCTTTGCAAGCAAGTGCCTGTGCCAGCACTCAGAGTCGTCGAGAGAAGCATCATCTGCGACAGCCTGCCCAGCATCGTCCATTGGAACGCTCCTGGCCACCACGTGCCATTGGCAGGGAGTTCAAGCTGCAGGGCGATGTATTCAAGTTCGACATACTTGACACCGACGAGCGTTTGCATAACGAGGATTTGGCCAGCTACAGCGGGGCCAGCAGCAACAATAGTTCGCCCCTTCGCTTTCCTGGTCAACCGGGTGAAGCAAGTCCACCTCCCATGCGCTTTAAGCCCCTGATCCAGAAGAAGATTGGACCAGATAGTTACATCAATACGATTAGCACTCAGAAGGTGCCAGCGCATTTGACCTACGAGTTCCCGACCTTTCCGCTACAAGATCAGCACAATAGCATTCCCAGCAGCAGTACAAGCAATGGAATCGGTGGACATCACTTTCCCTATGCCTCAATGCGTCAGCATCGTCCCTTGACCCGTGCTCTGTCCAATGGCAAGGCAACCGCAACAGATGAGCCACATCATCTGGCGGGAATTGGCAACAATTCACCACGTTTACTCTTGTCACCCAAACGACAACGAAGTCCGCCTTCAGGTTGTTCCACACGAAGTGCCTCGCCGCTGGATCTTAGTCTAAGTCCCGAGCAGCATTCGCCAACTCGTGGACGTGGAGTTGGTGCCCTGGAGTCCATGTTGCCATTGCCTTTGGCTCCAGGCACGCCCACATTTCATGCCCAGCGGCCGCAGCAACGACTGCTCAAGCGTGTGGGAGGTGGAGGCGGAGGAGGAGGAGCCACTGGTGGTGCTGCTGGTGGCTTAGTCTGTCCGCCCACGCCCACACATCATGCACGTCGTCATGCGCGTCTGCAAGCCGTCACTGCCAATTCCGTTCCCACGGAATCCAACTCTAGTCAATTGCAAACGCCTCCCGGCTCGCCAGCTCAGCTCAGCAGGTCCGTTCAAGATGTGGATGACAACAACGACATGCTACACTTGAGCAGCACACGTCTGCCCTCCATCCCCGAACGCAGTGCAGCAGCAGCAGCAGCGGCAACAGCAGCAGCGGCGGCAGCTGCAGCCGGAGCAGGCATCATTGAAAGCGGCGTCGGCATCGGAGGTGGCAGTGTGGGAGGAGAACCTTTGCCGCCAGCTTGGGAGGCACGCATGGACAGTCACGGGCGGATCTTTTACATTGATCACACCACACGCACCACATCCTGGCAACGTCCTGGTCCTAGCACAGGACCTGGTGGACGTGAGCAGCACCATCGCCAGCAGCTGGACAGGCGCTATCAGTCCATTAGACGCACGATTACCAATGAGAATCGTTTGTCCCTGCATGCCACAGAGCCGTCCCAACTTTATAATCTGCCACGTGGTGGGGCACAAACAGCAACAGCTGCCGCAGTTGTTGCTGCCGGATCGGGAGCAGTGGCAGCGGGAGCTGGAGCAGGAGCGCCTGTTGGACCTGGAGCAGCTGGAGGAGCACCGCCTACCGCCCTTAATCTGGCCATACATCCGGCTGTGTTAATGTTGTGCCGCCCGGATTTCTATTCGCTGTTGCACACGAATGAAGCAGCATTGGCCATTTACAATCGCAATGCGGCACTGAAGCACATGGTGATGAGGATACGACGGGATCCACAGTGTTTCCAGCGTTATCAGTATAACAAGGATCTAGTCGCCTTGGTCAACACGTTCGCTCAGCTGGCCAAGGATTTGCCTTCGTGCTGGGAGACAAAAATAGATCAGTCGGGCAAACAGTTCTTCATTGATCATCAGCACAGAAAGACTTCGTTCATGGATCCTCGCCTGCCTGTTGAGTGTCCACGTGTCGTGAGGCATCGCCAGCAGCAACAGCAGCAACAATACTTGCAACAACCTCAACCGCATCCGGATCTCGTCGATGGCAATTGTCTTTCTGCCACCAGTGGCCACATCAATTCCAATACCAGCTGCTCATCAAGTGCATCCGTTTCCGTCTCAGGTGTGCCACCACTGCCACCGCCTCGTCCTTGTCGTGGCAATGTCCATCCATCGGCCGCCAACCACAATTGCACCACAACGGCGGCCATCGCCTGTGCCTTGAGCTTGAGCGGAGCTGCCGGTGGTGCCAGCTCTTGTGGAGTCACTGCCTCCGGCTACGAGGATGTCCCGATCGCCTACAACGAAAAGGTGAGATCCAAATGAGAGATTCAATTGAAATTTTCATTATCATTTTTAAGCTGCTGTCAGACTCTTAAGACTCGCTGAGCTAACTGCCAGTTAATGTTTTAAATCTAACAGTTAAATAATTTAGAGTAAGCTTCATTGGCAGTCCTGATAAATTTACAAAACCTTTTGCCGTATAACTAAAAAGCTTACAAAATAAGCTGCAGTCGAAATCTTTAGGTTATCTGCCTGTCAGTTAAAGTCTTTCGCCTATCAGTTAATAGCGGGATATAATACCGAATCCGATAAGAAAGAAGTATAGTAGAGTTTGGCGTGTAGCTGATAATTATATAATAAAAAGTAATCTATCAGTTAATCATTTAAGAGTAAGCTTTATTGGCAGTGTCGATAAATTTACAAACTGTTTAAGCTGCTGTTTTTAGGTTGTCTGTCTGACCGTTTAAGTCTTGCATCTAGTATTAGTTAAAATCAATAAATAATTCCGAAACGGGCAATTTGTCCCTATATCAATTAATATCCCAATTCTCTTATTCCTAGAAGCTTTAATGACTTTCTCTGTTGTTATACCGAAATAAACTGTATTATATATTTATAGTTTTGGAATCTGGACCGAATCATATAGTTTTTATAGACCTAGAGCCGATTCGTTTGTACCGGTATAAAATTATTTCATTATTGGAAGACCATTTTAAAATCTAGCGCTTTAACATATATGATATACCATATAACATATTGCTCGGATCTGCCCTTAGAGTTTCATCTTTAGCGAACCATAACATCGGAAGTTATTCAAGAATCAGGCCAACGGAGAAAAGGAGAAGAAGAAATACTCAACATACAATTATCTGATATTTTCCATGAGTACAGGGCTTCCCACAGTCGATTATGTCCCATTGCAGACTTTTCCCTTTTTTTATTTTCATTTTCGAATTCCCAAAAAAGGCATTTATATTGCTACCTACAGGACAAAACAAAAATAGAACTTGTTTGCAAAATACTTTTTTGTTCCGGAACGAATGTTTGTTTCGGAATTGAGTTTTGATTAAAACTTTATTTAAAAATGCAGTAAGCTAAAGTGGAGCAAGCTCGACAGTAGGAGACCCAGTACTTTTTGAGTGCAAAGCGTTCACTAAAGATAGTTCTTCAATGTTGCGTACCATCAATAGATGGCGCCACTTGATAAACATAGAGGCCGCTAGCGTCTCTTCTTCTTCCTTTTGCCTGTAACATTGTTAGTTAAATAACTTCCGCGTTTACCAATCGATTGGAATGAAATTTTTAGGACAGGTTTGGACTATAGCGAGTATTATATATACCAAAAATCAAGGCGCTAGTCTTAAAGGTTCTCTTGTAATTCATCTTTAAAATTTTGTTTTTCAATTTCTAGGGGCGGAGGGGGGCGTGGCAAATATCTAAAACAAACTTGATCAATGCAAGATATAGATAAACCTTCATGCCAAATTTGGTGTCTGTAGCTCTTATAGTCTCTGAGATCTAGGAACTCAAAAATCGGACAGACGGACAGAAAGACAGACGGACATGGCTATATCGACTCGGCTGTTGATGCTGATCAAGAATATATATACTTTATGGGGTCTGCCACGCCTCCTTCTGCCTGTTACGCACTTTTTTTTGCACAAACGTAATAGACCCATTTGTACTTTTTTAAAGTACTGGGTCTAAAAATCTACAAAGCTATTAAATCTGTGGCGTGCCAAAAACAACTTCCCTTTCATGCTTTTGTATTTCATTGTTAATAACTTTTATTACTTTCTTTTGATAGGTTATTGCATTCCTGCGACAACCAAATATATTGGAGATTCTGCGGGAACGACATGGTCAACACACGGTGTCCCGTTCGCTGCGTGAGAAAATTAATATATTAAGGGTGGAGGGCGTGCCCGCGTTGGAGCGTTTGGGTCATGACCTACAATTGACCATACTGCTGAGGTGAGTGAATTAACAACAAAGTACAAATATTGGTGGTCAGAGTCATAGCCATTGGATGCACTTGGCAAAGGCTTTGGCCCAAATTGCAAAACTGATGTGGTTCGATGAGGTGGTTGTTTTGGGTGGTTGAGGTTTTCGTCCTGCTTCAGTGCCTCCGATGTTGATGTTGACGTTGACGTTGAAGTGTGCTGCATGTGTGTTAATAACTGTTGAAAATCGCTTTGAAGGCTGTTTACTCATTTTCCAAACACACACACACACACACACACACACACACACACACACACACACACACACACACACACACACACACACACACACACACACAAAGGTTAATCCACTTGGCTCATAAACAATAAATTGGTTAAAACCTCCTTCTCTTTACGTCTACGTTTACGTTTACAGACAAGTGCACGTACTTCACTTTACTTGTATTTATTGTTTAATTGCCAATAACAATAATAATAATAATAATTCTTCAAAATGTTGATTCAACCACAAATATTGAGGAAATATTCACATGCATTTTGTGACCTTAATTTTAACAACTTGTCGAAAGATTAAGCCAAAGATTAAGCCAAGCTCTGGCCAAGTTTCAATCCACTGAGAGACTCAGATCGAGCGATTTAATTGCATTCAATTAGACAAATTATCCCGCTTCATTGCACCCCAAAAGCAATTCAACAAATGCAAGTTGGCAGCACCGTGGGAGTGGACAGTCCACATTTAAATAGTGGAAGTAAATGCTAACCCGGCTAATTGACATGTTGAAGTGCCATGTGTGTGACTAATATCCATTGCCAAATTTGTCAGCAACTGCAATTTCGGCTAATAAACTTGATAAATTTCACATGACAAATCAATTTAGTTGACAAACCAAATCAAACAAGATATTCCTCAATCAAATTGGTTGAGTTTTTGGCATTGCCTGATCTTGCAAGAGAAAAGTTCATTGAACAGGTTCTTCTAAGCATAAAAAATAATTAAAGATATTATTTGCCTTAAAATCGATTAGAAAATATTGATTTCTTTTAAATCAAATTCAATCTTATTAAATAATAATTCAAAACAGCAAGTCTAATATTATGTTCGTCAAAAGTAATTTGAAAACCACAATTTCACTACAGTCAAGTATGTACATATTTCCCCTATGTATATAGTTTTTAATGTCGATTCTTTAGAGTATGTCCGCAATTTCCAAGTTTGACAGCTCTATTTTAATTTTAATGGTTTGCCTCAACATTTGAAATCGATACAACTGAGAAATTCATTTGTTGGTGAAGCTTCTTATATATATTGTAATTGAAATGTGTTCAAGGAAACTTTGATGCATTTAACGCTTCCTGTGCATCTGTTTACGATTCAAATGTCTGGATTTTTTTGCAAGGACACGAGTCCTCTTTCCAGCAAAAGTAAGTCCACGAAGCTCGCGATGCTTGTGTACATTCTTGCAGATCCAGTTAATTTTAGGGTCGTGGCAGATGGCATTATGGTGAATATCTACCAAAATGACCTCAAAGTATTTGTATGAAGCATCTTGAGCAACCCAGTAGGAGTTTAAAACACGCAGGCTACCAAGTCTTTGACCAACACGTTCTTCTGCAATAGATTGCAATCTACGATGTGGCTTTAATTGGTTGACTCCGTGACCTTTGGCTTTCCGTAAGTGCATCCCTTAGGGACGGGGCCCTTGCGTCCACCACGACGAACACGAATTCTGTAAATCACAAAGCCTTGTTTGGCACGATATCCCAAGCGACGAGCCTTGTCTGGACGAGTTGGTCTAGGCGAGCGATGCAGTTTTGTTAATTGACGATACTGCCATAGGCGAATTCGAAGCAGGTAACGCATAACACCGCTCTGCTTCTTCCTATACAATTCTTGCATATACCGGTAAGCACCCATTTCCAATAGCCGATAGACCTTATGGGTCGACCAAACTCTAAAAGAAAAAGGAAAAAATGAAGAATAATTTGATTGCTTACAAGTGTGCAGGTCTCATATAGAGACAGACTTTACCTTTGATTTATTTGACACAAATAAATGGTTCTTAGATCCCAACGTATTAAACACAGTTATTTTTCCAAACTTATTATTTCCACACAAAAATAAAATTTTCAAATATTACTGCTCACGACGAGATGCGTTCCCAAAATAAAATGAAATGCTTATGAACAACTATAGAACTAAAATCAAACGCCTGCTTTTCAAGTAAAAGTTCCTTAAACAATTTTGTTTTAAAGGCCTACCAGGATGAATAAAAATATTTATTATTATAGAAATGTATTTAAAAAATTCTAATTCTTTAATTCTTCAATAACACTAGTTTTCAGCCATTTTGCATCAGAGGTCTTGATATTTTTTTCCTTCTTCCTTATTTTTGACCTTCTTAACACGAAAATGAATTTCAACAATTTTTAGTTTTGAAGATAGAATTTTTTTGAATTTTGTTCGATTTTTTTTTAGATGCCTTAGCCTATTTGAGCATAAATCGTAAACGCGATTACCGTTAAAAAAAGTATTTTCAAGCTAAAGGTAATGAATTCTCCTAAAACTTTCTATACTAAGTTTTTAAATAAGTTGGATTGTTTTGACGGTAGAAGTTGTTAAGGTTGAAAAATATAAAACTTTGTGTGAAAAAAACACGTTATATGAAAAAATTAAAAACAATTATTTAAATCGCAAAAGTTACCCCAGTTTAACAAATTGAGCATAAGGTTTTGTCTTTCCCAAACAAAACAAGCCATCGCCCATAAAAATCGGCTGACAAATGGTAGAGTAATACTTATAAATGCTTATAAGATCACATATTTCCTGAATCTCGATCTTCCAAATGCTTCCATTAATTTCTGCTATAGTTTAAATTTCCAATTTTAAAGTTTCTCCTAGATTTTGAATTTTACCCCTTATTTCTCCGTTTTACTATTTGATTTATATTTTTGATACATTTTCAAATGTTACTGTTATTACTTGGAATTAGCCGCATTTGCAATGCTTTAAAAATAAACTCCGTCTGATTAAATTTAAATGTATGACCTAAACTTTAGTTTCCCAAAATCGTTATCTAATACATATTTATTATTCGATTATTATAAAATCGGACTAAGGTTATGTCTTATAACTTGTATAACTTTAACAGGGTATCTGCTTGTCGATCACAGCCAATTTCTAAATTTATTACTATATGTGAATAACTGTTTCTCTAATTTAGACTGATTCACTTTACTAATCCGACTAAAGTATACCCTTGTCGCAGATGGTTAGCAATAATTAGCGGTATTCCATTAATTAATAAATGTGTTAGCTGTATTTTGAGAGCCACGCCCACAACCGAGAGACAATAATGAATATAAACAACAATCCACTAGCGAAGCGCGTTCTCCACACTAAAATTCTCTAGCTAATCCCTGTTGGAGATGCCGACGCTGATGGGACGCAATTTAACCCAAATTTCAATTTTGAAAACTCGAAACATTTGCCAATAAACCATAATTTATTGGCTAGGCAGGGTTTCAGTTTCGACTTCAGGCTCTAAGCTTTTGGTTTGGGGGTGTGGTAACAACGTCATCTTCATGATGATCATAATCATGATCGTGGTGATGATCATAATGATCATTTCCTAGCATTTTTGACACAACTGAAGCGTTGACAAGCATCGAGTTTTTATGCCACTGTTGCTGTTGTTGGTTTAAGACTCTGTACTTGAAATGTACCCAGGGTCCATTAAGTTTGAAGTAAGTTTCGGTGCTGTCCGTAGTAACACCTTATTAACACCTTATTAATAGAGGATTATTTATATGCTAAGAAGATAAGGTAAGGATAGAATATTGCCAGACCCCGTTCTGCCCCGTGAACCTTTATCGAAATATCAAAAAATGAATTACACGTGTCATTTAGGATCCATAACTTAAACAAACCTATGTTATATAGTATATTCCGGATCTGTCCTGAAAATTTCATAACGATCGGTAAATAAATAATTCAGAAAAAGGTAGCAAGTGTTGACGCAAAATTTGAAATTGTTTAATTGTGTTAAATGTTAAAAAGTGTTATTTTTTGTAAACCGGGGAAATAAAGCAATATCGGGTTGTTGAATTTATATATCGTCAGTAATGTTTATCAAATATAACACGGCTGATCTTACACAATGCATTTATGTGACCCGTTATATTTTATTTCTAAAATTTTCTTACGGCG
Organism: Drosophila neotestacea; assembly: GCA_035044365.1. Lineage (NCBI taxonomy): Eukaryota > Metazoa > Arthropoda > Insecta > Diptera > Drosophilidae > Drosophila > Drosophila neotestacea. The sequence continues at coordinate 158,604 of JAWNMD010000153.1, forward strand.
TTGCCATTTAATTTATCTAGACCAAATAAATGACAAGAAATCCAGGTTTATCTACCCTGTAAGGCAATAGGCAAGATGAGAAATCTGCCCTAAATTCTTAATATTTCATTTTCAACGCTTGTTTATGTGGTTTTTTTTTATAGAATATATACAGGGTCCCTTACTGTCGAGTGTTCTCAACCATAGCATTTTCCATTAGTTGTTGTTGCTACTGCTGTTGTTGGGGCTATTTGTGTTTGTTATTTGACCCATTGAAGGCGAATCTTGCCCCGTTAGTTGTTCTCGTCTTGCTTGCTTTACAGTTCATTGGGTTTTGAGCTGCGCATGCGTGCCCAGAGGAACAGTGGACGCTACTGTAGTTGTTGTTGCAACATTTGGGCGTGCTAAGTGCATGGCACGCCCAACCCAACTCTACACCCCTCCACGCCCCGACCCCCCCAAAAAAACCCACCCCTACCTATAACAGTCAATCAGCTCATCAGCCGGCTGTCGACTGATGAGCCACAACTATAACCATGACCAACGCCACAATTGTCGCCGTTGCAGTCGCAGTCGCAGTCGCCGTCGCAGTCGCAGTCCCTTTAGTGGGTAATCGTAAGCGTAATCAAAGTGCAGCAAGAGCCAATGACTCAGTTTCAGCACTGGTCGACCCCCTCCTTCATCCCACTTCCCCTCGACAACCAAGCGCTGCTCAGCTGACGTCGACGTCGACGTCAACGCCAAATGTTGGCATAGTCCGTATGGTTCTTGAGGCCGTCGCACAGTGGGTCACTTTGCCAATACTTGTTATGAAAACTGTTCAACTAATTATGATTATTGATAATAGTAGCAAATTACAATAGAAATATTGCCAAAAAATAAAACAACAACAAATTTTAAGCTTTTTTTTCAATGGTATATTTTTGCTGTAGCTAGCAACCTTTTAATTTCATAAAGTATATTAATAAAACTAACTAGTTCTAAAGCATGTTTTTATTGATCAATAAGGGCCGTAGCAGTATGGAACTATTTATGTGTTTCCCAGCGATATTGCTTGTAATCTATCGCTCTAGTCACTACGATATATATTCACCCAGTTCCTTATTTCGTAAATCCTTTTACTTCTAAATATATGTGTAGCTCTACATACATATATGTTTATATATGTAGCTAAACTTTTTAATTCGTTATTTCTTAAATCCTTTTACTTCTAAATATATGTGTAGCTATACATACATATATGTTTATATATGTAGCTAAACTTTTCAATTCGTTAAATTAGTTTTAGTTACACTCTGGAAGTCTGATGAGTTCACAGATGTAAGACTTACATAGCGAAGATTACAAATATTGTGAACTTTTCAGGTGGCAGCTGTATGATACACCAGTTAAGAGTTGTGCAACATTGTTGTTTTTTATTGATTGAATTTTATGGTTATTGATTTGACGTTCAGAATTGCTTAGTGTTAACAGCAAGCGTTAGTTGATTTAGGTACAACAAAAATATAAAAAAAGATTGTGACGGGAGACGGACTTAGAAGTAATCGCAAGCTGTTACAAATCATATTATTTTCTGCATCATATTTATATTTAGTGTTGAAGTACGTACTTACATATAAGTTCAATTAAGAAAATTACACAAAACCCAATCTCAAAAATGCAAATTATGTCTAAACATAGTTACATATAAGTAAGTACTGTGGATCGATGAAATGCACAACTTTGTGTGACTCTAGCGTCCAAATTGCCAAAATTCCAAAAACTTTTGCGAATTCATTTTCCTTTGAATCTTATATTATATACACGTATAATACAGCTATATTCTATTGAGTTTATGCATTTATTTTACCAAAAAGTATTCCACAAACTTTTGGTTTTTACAAACACCAACGACCAATGGAACCACTGTGCGATGTCAGCAGAATTTGAAGTTCGGCAAGAGTTCGTGCAGCGCCTCGGCTGCACTTCGGCACCAGCAGCAGCAGCAGCAAAAAACAGAACGAAATGAAACAAAATTACAATTAAATAATTTTCTTTGGTGTTTTTGTTTTTGTTGTTGTGTGTTTTGTGTGTTTTGATGTTGTTTTCATTTCCATTTCCAATTCGAATTTCATATTTATCGGTTGGACGCTAGACAAACGCGTCCATTCTGTTTGTTGCCATTCGATTGGCCAGTGGCGGCTTTAAAGTATTAACTATGTATTATCTATGACTCTCTGACTCCGAGGCCACTGTTGTTGTTGTTGTTGCTGTTGTTGTTCTCGTTCGATTTCGATTTCGCGCGCCTCTTTAAACTGAAATAAGTAGAAAATACAAAAAACAGAAGCATTTCAACTGTCAGCGCGTGTGCAAGTCGCAGTGTCAAAAACAATAACAAAAGCCAAGAAAAAATACCGAAATAAATTAAGCTAAAATTACTAATTAATATTTTATAAAATTCCTAAAGAAACTTGCCTTTGTTTTTTGTGTGTTGATCTTGTGATAATTATTTGTGCAGTGCGTTTGATAAAGAATTTTTGTAAATTATACAAACGGCATGGTTAACCAATCAGTGTTCAAGGCTTTGGGCGCACAACAACAACAATACCGACAACTACAACTACAACTACAACAAAAACTACAACTTTTACACCTTCAATACAAACTACAACATGGGCTTCCTTTCGAAAGCAGCCTACATCGTTTGGGCCGTGTAAGTGAGAACTTCAATAAATTCAAATACAGGGTCTAAAAACTCCCCCGCTTTGAGTTATGTGTCAACAAATACAGGGTCTAAAAACTCCCCCCTCTTTTAGTTATGTGTCAACAAATATGCGCGAATATTTAACGAGCTGCGATCGAATCATGACTAAATACTGTGAAAATTACCTGCATTTGTGAAATGCTGAATGCTAAGTGCTAATAACCAACAATTAAGTGATCTATCAGTTAATCAAGAGTTATTTAAATATTTCACGGCGATAGCTTAAATATTTAATAGACTTTTAATGTTTGGAAATGGCACTTATTCCAAACAATGTAATAATTTGCCTTACAATGTTTTTAATGTTCTGTCAAACTAATTTAATTTGTAGCTTTATACTTAGCTAAAGTCTAAAGTTTTCTTAATACTCAATACTTTATAATGCTCATTCCATAGTTGGCAGTATTCATAAAAACTAATTAATATGTTTGGCTGAAAGATTTGTGAGCATTCGATTTCGGGAGATCACCCTTTTTTACTTTATTCTCTTTAAGCTTTATAGCTTTATTTATTATTATTTCTCCTGAAGATAAATGTTCTTTGGGCTTTTTAAAATAAGTGTGGATAACTTTACTACTTGCATCACTGAATTTCGTGAAAGCTTTGAAGTTATTCCGCTTTGTCAAGTGTTTAGCACTAAGGGACATTTTGTCATCTTAACTGCTGGTTACCCTTTAAGGCTATCGGCAATTGTTGTGTTTTTATTTTATATTTTATTTATGTTAAATATATATTTAAGATCAACTAAATAAAAGTCGTCAGTTAAGCTTAAATTTCAAAATAAAACTATAATAAAAACTTCTTTTAATTGAATAATTAGATAAATAGAAAATTAAAACTGAAAAGATAAAAAAATATTATAATATGAAAAGTCTGGGGCTGCTTAAAAGTGTTCAATCAAATCTATAAGTTAGAAGGAAAAAAGTTAAGAATAAGAATCAGAATCTTAGTTGTAGGAAGAGAGGACTCTGCGTTGAATTCTCGAAAAACTCTGTTGTAATTAGCACTGAGTACTGGGAAAGGTTTATGCAAAGAATAGTTAAGAGTTAAGAGTAGGAATGGAGGGAACTGAACAAATAACTGCTCTCAATAAGTCTTAGGAGTCAATTTCGGTATTTGGTAACTTAACTATGAACGACAATTATTTAAAGATGAAAGTAAAAGTCTACTGGAGTAAAAGGGAAGGTCAATTGCAGAAACCAAGCTAAGTATAAAACTAAAAACTTCCTCTTTAAAGACTTAGATAGATTTGCCAGATTATCAAGTTTTCTACGGATTCGTTTCTTTTATTTATCATATCCAAAAGTAAGCCTACATATGAAAGCTTTTTAAGCTCTTCAGCCTACGTCTTTCTGTCAGCTTATGAGCTAATTTAGACCTAAAAAGCCTCACAAACGATTCAGCTTGGTCAAACTGTTTTTGCAAGCTCCCTATACTGAATTTATATATATGTATATTTTATTCCCTAGCAAGCTTTTAAAGTTGCTTAGCTTTGCCAAGCTGATCACAATCTTAACATATCTTCCATTTATGTGTTTATCTGTAACTTCCAAGCTGTGTACTTTGTACAACATTGTTGTTGCTATCATATTACACATTTGTTTACTATATTCGTACTCGTACTATATAATCGTATGAATCATTTCCCATTCAATAGGACACATTTGTGCTTATAAAGCACATATCACTTGATGCAGACACTGCGTCATTCATAATCTAATGTTAGGTTCCTTACCCCTAATGCAATTCTCACGATTCAGCTGCATCTTTATTTGGAATGTACGGACAGACAGCCGGAAAGAAAGACAGACAGACAGAGATGCAAATGTATATAAGTATATAGACATATATTTAAATACTTGAAAATTATCCCAGGCTTTCTGGTTGAAGGAATGCTACGCAAACAAATCGCAATCATTGTAAATCTAATGCTCTGAGAAACAAACTAGAATGGAAATTAGAGAATTAAGAACTTAGATCATTCTGTTTATGATCTCGACTCTGACTCTGATGCCACACATTAGGCTCAAGGATCATAAAGAAAAACAACTCAAGTGTCTTTCACTCAAATTACGGCAACAATGTAGAATATGTTGAGGCTCTTATCAGCGACTCTCAAAGAACTTGCCACATTCTAAATTTATGACAATCGATCAACTGTTGAAACTGCTGGCCACAATGTGTTGCCGGATTACCCACTCAAAATAACCGAAAGCATTCCTCTTCCCTTCATTTTCCTTCCCTCTGTCGTATGAAACTTGCGACATCGACATCGGTTTGTTATTATTAAATTCGTAATACCTAACAATGGTTGGTTTTATCGTGCTGCTTATCAACGCTATCGGGCTTCGCTCCTCTTCTGCCTTCTCCCCTCTACACTTCTGCCCCTCTTCGATTGAGGGTTACTGCAACACCTACGCGTCTAGAGAGCCCGTACACCCAGAAACCAAATCAGTCGCTTCTCTGCGTTCGCTATAAGGTTTTATATATTTGAGGTTTTTTTCTCTCTTGTGTTTCATTTCGAAAAGCTAAAAGTTTTCTTAAATTGTGTTTATAGTGTGTTAATTGAGAATCCATTAGGGTTTTACGTACTGGAGGGCTGCTAGGGTTGCCACCTCCAACAACAAAACACATGAAATGGGACTCTTTTCAAAATTCAGTTACACCTACAGCACCATGTGGGCCAAGTAAGTGTCCAAGTCAGTGTGAGAAGTCAACATAGAACGCATCATATTTCCATTATCATTAACATTATCATCATCATAAACATTTTGCATACCACATGCAAGTATTTGTGGAATTTTCGTTTTGTTATGTTAAGTATCACATCGGACTAGCCTATCACTTCCATCCTGAGGTATTGTTATTACACCAGCTTGGGAACGTTTTTCTATACGACAATTTGCGACATTCAAGTGATGTAGCCGGATTTGAAAGTAGAACTGAAACTGAACTGAAATTAGAATAACCTTAAGTTGCTCCACTATACTATTTGGGATTTATGGAATACAAAAGTTAAATATGCATCCGATTGTTCCTTTGACAGCTATGTATTATAGTCATCCGACCTTAGCCAAATTTTGACAGGATCTAACATATAGTACAAAACGCATCATCTGTGTTTGGTTAAACTTTGGTATCGATAGCTTAAAAAACAACCAATTTCTTAATACCAAGTCAAATTGAACACCTTTCGTCATATTGCACGATTTTTTATTTCTCAGCTATGTTGTGTGAAAATTTCAACCCTGTAGCTTTTCCCGTTTCGGCTCCACGAGGATGAGGTAATCAGTGAATCAATCAGTCAGGACAAAGAGATTTATATATATGTAAAGATAAAAACGTTTCTTGATTTTTAGTTCAAGTTCCATGTATTTTTTATTATTATTTGTCATTTTTATATGTTTTTATTGATTTTAACTGAATTATAAATTTTTATTTTGTAATTCTATTGTCTATATATCCAGACTCTGTACTTTATTTTCAAGTAAGATTAAGTTAAACATAAATGTGCAAGCTCCATTGTGTAATTGATTTGGTAAATTTAAATAATTTGTAAATTTTATGGCATAATCAATGTAATTTATATGTATATGTAATCTGTCACACGCATTCCAAATGAAATAATAGAAAAACAAATACAAATATTTACTTCTCACTATGTGCAAATCCCTTTTGATTGTTATTTGGTGTTACAGGCCATAAACGAAGTCATGATAAGCAATTAACTAGGACAAGCTAACACTTGGATCTGCTCAAAAGTGAATGTTCATTAATTCTTATCAGTTTAAATTATTTTTACTTGCGATAATTTAATTGTGCGCTGTTGTGTATGTTGTGTGTGTATGTTTTTAGAACCCTTTGCTGTTTTTTCATGATACGAGTCTTATTTCTCATTATGAAGTTTCTTTTATTTGATTACATTTATGTGCATCCGGCAGTTAGTTAGTTTCTGATAAACTTAATTTATAAAAGTTGCATTTAACTAGTGGTTCAATAGCCCTCTATGATAAGTAAGACCCACACACAACTAGATTACAGTACTGTGTCTTGGTCTTCGTTTACACCATGAAAGCATTTTAAACTTAGATCGAAACTATTCTAATTTATATATATATATATTTTTATATATTATATTATTATTTTTTAGTTCTTTGAACAATTTAAAACTAAAGATGTTTCTTGAGTTGAATTATTTTTGAAAATAAAAAACAAATACGTGTATTAATAAATTATTTACATCTATCTTATATATGGATCTCAAAGTTATTGTTATTCGGACAAATTATGTATAAAGAATCTTTATCTTTATTAAAGATAAAATGTATTAAGTATAGAAAGCAAATATGTGTTTGCATTTTTTATAAATAGTTTTGATTATTTATAAATTATTTATATCCAAGTATCTTACATACACCCAGTATATTATATATTCTCATTCTCATACTCAATCGTTATTCATGCTCTCTTAACTGGATATTTCAATGAAGAACATTTAATTGAAATTAACCGCACCCCAAATATCATGACCTATTGCACTTTAAACTGCTTCGAACCAGAAAAACAAAGAAAAGAGCAGAGTGCGTTGTCTGGTGATGACACCAGCACCACCAGCAATAGCACCACTTTTCACCACTGTGGGCGATAAAAACAAAAGACGCACTCGCGTTTAAAATCGCGCCCGCGTTTTGCGCCGCTTTTAATTTAAGTTAATTGCAAATTTCCTGTGTGGTTTTCGCTAATAATTTGAACGTAATTTGAAACGGCTCACATTTATTGTTATTGCCGATCAGTTTCCATTTTGAGCGTTATGTTTATTTTTATTCTTTTGGTTAACAAAATTGCCAAATTTATTTATTAACCGTTGGGCTCAACAAATTTTCAAATTCTATAAATTAGTCATTTCCGTGCGGTTCGAAAGAGGCGTTAATTGCACTCAAAACTGTTGTCACTAGTGCACGGACACGCCCCAAAAACCCTCTCAACGCCCCTCTCTACCCTTCTTTTCCCTCTTGACCACAGCCAGTCGCCGATCGCCATAATTTGCGTTATTAATTGACCAATTTTCAAATTCAAGTTGAAGGTCAAAAAGTAAGCGCAAAATACAAAAATAAAAAAGAGCTTAAAACAAATTATGAATCGACAATTAGAATACTCGTATTGCCAGATATCGGTAGTTGGGGCTTACGATATCTAAACGATCATCGACATCGAACCATGGGGAAAAGTTTCGCCAAGTTCTCGTGCCAAGGTCTGCGGTGACTTTAAATTCTTCCGGCTGACGTTTTGTTGTTGTTGTTTGTCTCTCTGTTTGTTTAGTGTTGCTTTTCAAATGGAAAATCAAGGCTAATCTTTAAGTAGCCTGTAAATTATTTTGGAGCACTCCACAATACCAGGGCATATTGATTTACCGTCTCAGTGTGAACCCAAAGGAAATTAGTTATGGAATTTCCCCCTTCTCTGCGTTAAAAGTTTCGTGTCCATATTTTAATACTCTTTGTAAGGGTATAGATCTGTTCGAGATCACAACTTACAAAAAGAAAGTCATTTATTGTAACTATCGCATGTTTTTGGCAAATAGTAGAATGTTTTGATAAAAAAAAGAGCTATGAACCATTTGTTATTAGTTTTGGTTAATACAAACCTTGACCTACGTTGTTATCATTATCGTCCCCATATCATGCTAGGAAATATATTCGACTATTTGATATTGTGTCGTATTTTAAAATACTTCTTATTGAGTTTAACTTGAGTTCAGCTTTTACTATCCTATGCTATCTTCGTGATTAATATCTTTGCTGATAATGTTTTCACTTTAAATAAGTTTACTAAAGAATAATAATAAAATATAGATCACGATTGCAATCTAACGATAACTCTTTTTATGTTCTCGTATTTCTCGTATTTTTTTTATAAATAAAACTTATTTTATAACAATGGGGAAACCCTTTTTACAGTGACTCACAACTGATTACAACTCGCAACTAATAGAATCTGTAAGGCCGCTATGTTTTATGTACTAAACTTAACACGATAACAAATTGATGAAAAGGTTGTTAGGCAAATGTTTGAACTTATTTAAAATAACTTATTTTGTTTTTTACTATTTACTATTTTTTTTTACTATTTTATAACAATAAATATAGCGCAAGCTAACTTTGGCGCGCCAAAGTTTGTATACCCTTGCAGTCCCCTGTGTAAGCCGTCAGATATTTTACAAAATTTGTTAAATGTTGATTTTGAACCGATCGTTCCTATGGCAGCTATATGATATAGTAGTCCGATTTACACCAAATTTGGTCAGCCTGTTTAAAACTTAATCAAACACACAATGTGTATATTTGGTTGAGATATCTTGAGAAACAAAAAAGTTTTTCATACTAAATGTTTATTTCCAACTGATCGTTCCTATGGCAGCTATATGATATAGTAGTCCGATTTACACCAAATTTGGTCAGCCTGTTTAAAACTTAATCAAACACACAACGTGTATATTTGGTTGAGATATTTTGAGAAACAAAAAAGTTTTCCATACTAAATGTTGTTTTCGAACCGATCGTTCCTATGGCAGCTATATGATATAGTAGTACGATTTACATCAAATTTGGTCAGCCTGTTTAGAACTTAATCAAACACACAATGTGTGTATTTGGTTGAGATATCTTGAGAAACAAAAAAGTTTTTCATACTAAATGTTTATTTCCAACTGATCGTTCCTATGGCAGCTATATGATATAGTTATCCGATCCGGCCGGTTTCGACATATGTACTGCGTGCAGCAAAAAGACGGACTTGTACCAAGTTTCATCAAGATAGCTTCAAAACTGAGAGACTAGTTTGCATAGAAACAGACGGACAGACGGACAGACAGACGGACATGGCTATATCGACTCAGCTCGTCGCCCTGATCAAGAATATATATACTTTATGGGGTCTGTGAGGCTTCCTTCAATGCGTTACACATTTCGTGACAAAATTATAATACCCTCTGCAAGGGTATAAAAATGAGAAATTATGTATGTATATTCTGAAATATATCGATAAATGCAAATAGTGATATATTGGTATATTTTTCGTTTAAATGTATTAAATTAATTTGAATGTACAGGGCATTCAGCAGTGTGTCATGCCCCTTTCTTATTCCAACAGCGGCTTCTTGCACCTGCTGAACAGCTGCCATTGTCGGTGTTGTTGCACTTGTAGTTGTAGTTGTTAATTCGGCTCATTAATTAATTGTCAGCTTAGCAAATGAGAGAAACAGAAAAGCAATCAATTGCAGCCATTAGAGCCATTGAGAATTGGCTAATGAATAATATGCCTGACGCCAACCGAATGAGCTACGATCCAGGCCAATATAAGTTGCATTTTATTTGAAATGTGTAATCAATGCCAGCCATAATGTAATCCTACCAAAGGCATATCGTCTCCCAAGAAATTGGATGGGATGAGGATAAAAAAGATTTAGACAAACACCACAATCTTGCACCTTTCGACATTAAGCTCTTTTTTTCCTTTTATCTTTTTATGCTTGACCAAAACATAACCGTTTTCTAAGCGAAATGTTATTAAGAAATGTTATTAAGATCATAATTTAACCTCTAATTCATTCCACATAAAAACTGTATTAATGTTAAGTTGCAAGTGAGACTCCTAAAACTTTATAAAAACTAAACCGATTTCCCACTTTTTTTACATACAAAAAATACTATTATATTTTTAAATTTAAAGCGGAATTTCATACTCAATTTGTGCCGAAACTCAAGGTTAGAGCTTTAAAGAAATTTTGATCAAGAATATATGGTTAAATATATTTAATTAATCCTTCTGCCTGTTATACACATGGCCATTGGTGGGCATGCTTTTTCTGTTATCATTTGCTTAATGGCGCCAAGAAGTCGCACAAACAATTCACTAATTTGTAGTTCAATATAAAAACATCAATGAAACTATTTCTTACTTTCTCTAACTCAATCGCTCTCTTTCTTTTTCTTTACAGTCTGTTTGAACAGGAGATTATGAGCTATGTTCCTATTGAAGAGCGCAGTCCACAAGGCTCGCCAGTGCTCAGTTCGAGGATGCCTCAAAGGGCGCCACCTCCATTCCGTCGTGACTTTGAAGCCAAGTTGCGCAGCTTCTACCGCAAGCTGGAATCCAAGGGCTATGGTCAAGGGCCGCATAAGCTTAAGTAAGTGAAGATCGCCTCTTTTAATGCAAATTTAAATTAAAATGAACTTCTATCGTCTTACAGATTGCACATACGTCGCAGCCATTTGTTGGAGGATGCATTCCGTCGGATTATGTCAGCGAATAAAAAGGATTTGCAGCGTGGTCGCCTGGCCGTGCTCTGGGACACGGAGGAGGGCTTGGACTATGGCGGACCATCACGAGAGTTTTTCTTTTTGCTCTCCCGAGAACTATTTAATCCGTATTATGGACTCTTTGAGTACTCGGCCAATGATACGTACACGGTACAAGTGTCCCCATTATCCGCCTTCGTGGACAACTGTCATGATTGGTTTCGATTTAGTGGCCGTGTTTTGGGTCTTGCCTTGGTGCATCAGTATTTGCTCGATGCGTTCTTCACGCGACCCTTTTACAAGGCTCTCCTACGACTGCCGGTTGCCCTCAGCGATCTGGAGTCGCTGGACAATGAGTTCCATCAGTCGTTGCAATGGATACGCGACAATGACATTGGCACTGGCATCGATCTGGGCCTTACCTTCTGTGTCACTGAGGAGCTGTTGGGACGCGTTGTGGAGCGTGAACTAAAAGCGGGTGGCAAGAATATAATTGTTAATGAGAAGAACAAGAAGGAGTATCTGGAGCGAATGATCAAGTGGCGCTTGGAGCGTGGTGTTCAGGAGCAAACAGAATCATTAGTGCGTGGCTTTTACGAGGTGGTCGATGCTCGACTCGTCTCCGTCTTCGATGCTCGGGAACTGGAGCTGGTGATAGCCGGCACTGCGGAGATCGACACCAACGATTGGCGCCTAAACACCGAATACCGTTCGGGTTATCATGACAATCATCAGGTGATCGTCTGGTTCTGGCAGGTCATCGAACGTTTCAGCAACGAGCAACGCCTGCGTCTCCTACAGTTCGTCACTGGCACCTCCAGCATACCCTACGAGGGATTCTCCGCATTGCGAGGCTCCACAGGTCCACGACGATTTTGCATCGAGAAGTGGGGCAAACCCAACTCTTTGCCTCGGGCACACACCTGCTTCAATCGGCTCGATCTGCCGCCCTATCCCACACCGGAGTTGCTCTACGAGAAACTCTTGCTGGCCGTCGAGGAGACAAACACTTTTGGCATCGAATAGAGACTCGATTGTGGATGTGAATGTGGAAGCGTGATATTTGATCTTGTTCATTGTTGCCAGCGCGTTGTTTTCCCTTTTACATTTACTTTTATTATTATTATTATAATTATTACTGTCGTATTTATTGTACTTCTTACATATATGTATTAGTAGCTGAAGCCTGAAGGCCAGCAAAGGGATAAGCTCAATTTGACTGTTTTAGTCTGATTTGCTGGCAACTTGGATTTGCTTTACCATTATTATTACTATTACATTAACATTACCGTTAACGTTACAACTACTTTTACCGTTACCTCAGAACGTTTATTTTTTTTTGCCAGCGCCAGTCACTAGTCCTAAGATTCCCCCCTATACACACACACACACACACACACATACACCCTTACCTGAACCAATGACAAACAGCAGTCCCTAGAATTTAAGGACCCAAGACTCTGACTTGAACTGTTTTGAATTCATATTCTTAAAGTTCAAGCTCATTACTTAGAAAAATTTTAAAGCTTTGTTTATTTAGTTCTTTTTTTTTTAACTGCCTAAAGGAACTTTGCAAACTAAACTTAAAAGCTCGACTCGAAATCTTAGCAAAAGTTTTTAAACATTTTCTTAGCATTCCAAAACCAAAAAGTTACAAAAAATAAATACAATTTAAACATAAACTTTAATGAAATTGAAAGTTAAAATGAGAGGAAAAAACCTTTGAAAAATTCTACGCCAATACTTAAATAGCTTGTAATAACTTAGCCTTAAAGACTCTTTAGATGCATTCCATTTTTGGTTATAGAAAATATGGAAAATACGTAATATTAGTTATATTTGAAAACTTTGAACTTAAACTAATACTAAATTAAGTAAATTGTTTTTTAGCAATAAGCTCTCGAAATGAAATTTACGCCATAAAGAACTACAACCATGAAGATAAGAAAGATTCTTTTAAACACAGCGAGTGTCATCAGTTATACTATATATAATAGCTTTTTCGATCCCTGCGGTATTTTCCAACTCATCATACATTATTCACATGCTTGACAAATGTTAAATATCCAAAAGAATTGTTTTTAAATATTTGATTCATTCTTCAGGCTTGAAAAATCTTGTTATTTTGAAAATGTTGTTATCTTAGATTCAGTTCTAAAAGAAGCAGATGTTTCTCTTGTCGATTAACTATGTGTGTTGTTGAGTAAAGATTGGAAAAATGCGTATTGCAAGGATCGGCAAAGTTGTTGAAATTGATTGATTGCAAAAACACGTAAATTGGTCCAGTGCGTTGGTTTGGCTTTATTGGTTTTTCGGCGCATATATTAAATATATATACAAATGAATTAATTAAACATATTAGCTAATAACTAATAAAAAATATATAAAAAAAAACGACGAATTCTATGATCGATTATTGTGAACAACAAGAACTACTAAATGGTGATTTGTTTACATGTATTTTGGCATTAGTTAAACACAAATGAAATGGAAAAATAGAAAGGTTGGAAAAAACGAGAGAGATAGAGAGAAATGGAGGAAGATTGAGAGAAAGATAGATATATAAAGAAACGCTTTTTGAACTATGTATATTGATAAATGGGAATGTTTTATTGAAATATTAATGTGCGTGTATTTATTGATTAAATTAACTATAATTAAATAATTAATAAATGTGAGCCTTTTACTTCAAAAGCTAAATACTGTGTTTCAATTCCGCCGCCCATTTCCCTCTCAGGGAATTTTCATTAATCTTTACCACCCATGCTCTGTGTTTTTCTCAAGACTTTAATTGAACAGAAATTCAAGAGAAATTGAAGATACTTTTCATGAAAATAAAAATTTAACGCAAATATATTTTGAACCATACATATTTGAAATAAATATACTTTATTTTTATAGACAGTAAGTAATACTACCCAATAGTGCAAATAAATAATAACATATTTTTCGTCCAACATTATCCTCTAAATTGCTTTCCAATTAGTCCTCTTTCATATTTCACACTCTATTTCCACGGCGATAGATCAAATTGACTCACTAACAGTCTGTTATACGTAATATATTGATAACATTACGACAGTAAAATACCCTGCGGAAGTAAAGGAAGCTGTTAACTTGCTCATACATATGTATGTATAAATATATGTATATGTATATGCGAAAACAATACTCACGTACTCACAAAACATTAGCGTCACTATATTGAATATTTGTCATTGAACATCTTACGTGCTTATTATCTGATTGCGATCAATTTTGCGCGGTAGTGTAACATTTCTCCAAGTATAATTCATATCAAAACTCCAGCTTGATAATTGCCAGAGTTATGGTTTTTTTTCGAGTTGTGGGAGAAGGGGTCGTCTCATCCAAAATTTGAAATTGAAGATCGGTCCGGACCCTCTTGAAAAATTGCTTTAGGTATTTTGATTTTTTCGATATGTGGGCGAAGGGCGCGGCATCAAAATTTTAAATAAACTTGATCTCCGTGCAAGTATAAGAAGTCTTCATACCAAATTTGGTGTCTCTAGGTTTTACCATCTCTGAGATCGTTTCATTCAAACAGACCGACAAACGGACAGACAGACAGACGGTCAGGGCTATATCGACTGCCGTTCTGATGCTGATCAACAGCACACAGGGTATACATTAGTTAGCTTTTCGTTACTGACACAACAACATCTAGTATTTATATGTATAAACCAAAATAAATTTCATAATTTTTTTTAGAAAAAGACTTACAATATGGCCCAGCCACATCCTGAAGACGACATTTTCGATGAGTTATGTGCGTACGATGATGAAGTTCAAGATGGTGAAAATGCACCTGATAACCCAAATAGGAATCAAGTAAGTAGATTAAGTTAAATTATCGAGCTAAAAATCAAAAGATTCGAATAGTCAGTTGTTCCACCTGAATGATGAGGGAATGCCGCAAATTCAAAATAATCTAAGCTCCAAAATTTGGTTATTTCTGTTTATTCTATTTATCGTTATAGTAATTTGGTTTGGAAACTAATAAACAAAAAATTGTTTGACACGTTTATTACACATACATTCTTTCACGTATTCTTTGCACAAACAGCTAAATTGTTGTTGTTTTTAAGCAGTTTATCTAAGCTGTATGTATATTGTACCTACAGCTGCAGTCAAAATAATAGTAGTGCCGCCAGACCAGAACTTTAAGCTTTGATATTTTGTATGTAAGTTAGAGCTTCTACTTTCTGTCTTTGTCAGATCAAAGAGTTGGAAAAGCTTTTATGGAAATGCACCGTTAACACTAAAAAGTTTCTTCCATTTCTGAGATTCTCCGCAATTTCGTGGTCCATGCAAAATTTCTTGCAATCAAAATAAAAGTAGTGGATGCATTGTTCTTCGTTAAAAGTGAAAAATATAGTAATTTAAGCAAGAAAGGCAATTGATTTGGTAAATATTTTTGTAATTGGATAATTTACAATATATTTGAATAAGTTTTATTTGTTTAGAGTTGTTAAAATGGGGCGTGGCAAGCATTGTACTCCTGTGGAGCGTACCCTTATTATGACCTTGATTTCCGATGGGAAAACGTACAAAGAAGTGCAAAATTTGGTGAAATGCTCACCAACAATGATAAGAAATGCCATTAAATACACTCCAAAAGAAGATAAACGTGGAAGACCCCGCCGTGCCATGTCTGAAAGACTGGAGAAAAAAGTTTTGAGATACTCAAAGCGCGACCCGTTTGCACCTGCTACCGTGATAAAAAAAGGACTTACATATCAGCCAAAGTGTAGAAACTGTACGCAGATGCTTGCGGAAAAATAATCTTATGGGCAGAAGCCCGAGAAAAGTTCCTTTTTTAAAAAAAATACGCATTCAAAAGCGGTTACGGTTTGCTAAGGAGCATTTGAATTGGCCCATTGAGAAATGGAGGAATATTTTGTGGTCAGATGAGTCCAAAATTGTTTTGTATGGCGGCAGAGGATCTCGACAATATGTTAGGCGTCCACCAAACATCGAATATCAGCCCAGATTCACCTGCAAAACCGTGAAACATGGAGGATCAAGCATATTGATCTGGGGATGCTTTTCATATTACGGTGTCGTACCCATATATTGGATCAAAACTATTATGGACAGGCACGAATATGTGAAAATTATGGAGGACATCATGCTACCGTATGCCTCGGATGATATGCCTCGTATTTGGACGTTCCAACAAGATAACGATCCAAAGCATACCAGCAAAACTGCCAAAGAATGGTTTGCATCGCATCAAGTTGATGTAGATGTAATGGAGTGGCCCCCACAGTCTCCCGATCTCAACCCAATTGAGAATTTGTGGTCAGATGTGAAAAAGGAAGTTGGCAAGCATCAGCCAACTAATAATAATCACCTCTGGGAGGTCGTTAAAAGCGCCTGGAGCTCAATACCTCCAGAACGTTGCCAAAAGCTGGTAGACTCCATGATCCGTCGTTGTAAGGCCGTAATTAAAAACAAAGGCTTCACAACAAAATATTAAGATTTGTTAATTATAAGTGCCTTTCAAGTATTTAACATTCTACAAAAAAAAAAAAATTAAAGTTCGTTATCATCTTTAAAATAATTGAATGTGTTCACCACTACTATTATTTTGACCGCCCATTATTCAGGTTGTTACAGGCAAAAAAAATGCTACATCTAAATGGTTAACTTTTAACTAATTTTGATTTTCCAGAAGGACTTACAACATAATAACGAGCTCTAAAAAATATAACAAAAATGTTGATCAATCACAAGTCCTTTAAGTTTGACTGTTCTAAATTACCTCACACGCACTACTATTTTTTTGACCGCAACTGTATATTGTATTTATATTGAAGTTGCAGGTAAAACATAGTCCAATGTTTAAGGAATGTCGTTACTTACTTTTATGTACTGACACTCAGCAAAACGAACCAATAATTGTCAAATTTATAAATCAACTAGAGCTTGCCCCCTGCTCGCTTCGCTCGCCAACCCCTGGCTCCCTACGCTCGCTGAAATCTCATGAAGAAATGTGGAGTGCAAATAAGAAGCACTTCTCATAGCTAAAACCGGAACTTATGTAATTTTTTACAAAAAAGCGGACTTAAAATAATAATACTTTATAAATTACTATATACCTTATGTTATTTATTATAAGAAAGCGGGAAAAGAAAATTCAATTTTTCCCTGCAATTGGACTTTAAATAATAGTACTTCATATAATACCTGCTCGCTTCGCTCGCCAGGCCCCGCCTCGGTCCGCTCGCTGAAATCTCGGGGAGGAATGTGGAGTGAAAATAGGAAACACTTTACACTTCATTTCTAATGAGAAAGCGGAGATGTAAATTCAATTTCCCCTGAAATTGGACTTAAAATAATAGTACTTTATATAATATAGAGAATTTACAATTTCCCTGCTCGCTGTTTTAAAGTTGGTGGAGGTAGCTCAAAAAAAAAAACAAAGCTCTTCATACAAAATTTTAATTTGCATCTGATTGTTCCTATGACAGCCATACGACCAAATTTTTTCAGAACCTAACACTGTAAGTAAGAATTACATAACCTGTGAGTTTGGTTATGATACCTTAAAAAACAAGGATGAATTAATTAATTTGACCTTTGACCCCATATTGACCACTTCTAGTTGGAGTATCCAAAAACGCAATCTTATTGCTCGACAGTTAAATATAATCTATGTTGTTTGAAAATTTCAGCTCGATATCTTAAGCCGTTTGGTCTACAGCGTGATATCGCAGTCAGTCAGTCAGAACATAATGTTGTATATACATATATAGATAGAGAATTTACATTTTCGCTGCTCGCTGTTTTAAAGTTTTGGCTTCAATTGGATTATAGCAGCAAGAGCGAGGAACAGTGCCAGATACTGAAATTTATTTTGAAAGGTGCAACAACAATGAAAAGCACGTTACTTAATTTAAATATATAATTCAGTCGGGCGGGCCTATCAGTTAAATACCCTGTGGAAGTAAAGAACGATGTTAAATGATAAGGCATGCAAATAGAAATTTCTCTAGTTATATCGTTTTTTCCGATTTGTGCGCGAAGTGGCATCTAAAATAAAATAATAAAAATAAACTTGATCTGCATGCAAATATAAGAAGTCTTCTTCTTCATCTCTAAGATCCTTTCGATATACGGACAGACGGTCATGTCTAAATCGACTCAGCTCTTCGCCCTGATCAAGAATTTATATAGCTTATGTGGTCTGCCACGCCTCCAGGGTTCTTGTACTGATGTTTAAAGCATACGAAAATTTTGGCACTTTTTATGTACTTCCTATAGGAATTATAATCGAGGAGTATAACAAACCTTTAAAATTTCATGAAGTTATTCGACCCTTTATTGGCCATTTAGTGTCAAATCAAACAACATTTCTTCTTTAGTTTTCTATATATTTTGTCCACAATTTCTGTTTTTTATTTTGGTTTTATCATTGTTTTCTTTTTGTTTTTCTTTTGTCTCAGCAAATGGAATTCGCTTGACATACATTTATAGATTTATTTTCATCTTTTGTTGCAGCTGCTTTTATTTTTGTTTTTTCTTTATATGTAATTGTAATGAAATGATAACATATATGCACTTAATTATTTATTAATTATGTGACCGTTAGATTTCATTGTTTCCTGTTTGCATGGTAAGTAATCGGCTTGGACTTGGGCCTTCGTCTTCTTCATCCTATGTATGTATGTATGTAAATATGTACAGAGTTTTGAGCTGGTCAATGGAAGTGCTAGTTTTATGTGTTTATGGATGTAAGTATGTATGTAACTAGTATTCATAAGGTTAATAGGTTTATAGGAGAGCATAGAAGACTGAGAGAGAGTGTGAGCGTGCATGTTAAATATGTATAATAGACATAACCGCAACAGTCTATGTTAATGCACTGTTATGTTACGTACTATGTACTTTAACATAGGATTAAACATAATCCATTCATGTTATTGTGTGAGGTGCGCAGAGTTGGGTGGGCTTTTCTGTATCTGTGTTTGTGTGTGTGTGTGTGTAAAAGCTTTCAGGAAACACTTGCAACATTTGAATGCCTAAATCCTAATTTCTGCCTTATAGTGAGCCTTGCCATTAGGCAGAATGTTGTATGTATGCTATGTGTGTGTGTGTGTGTGTGTGTGTGTGTGTGTGTAAGTCTAGCTAATTGTACATTACACTTGAAGAAATTTTGCTAAAGTTATAATAAGTATATCCATATACATACATATGTCTCTCTGTACATATGATAATTTAAATAAATTCTCTTTGTTTTGCTCAATTTCAACTCCATTTCGGGAGGCTACGAAAAATATTGACATTGACCATTATATACATTAATACAATACATTACATATACATATACTCGAATGTATGTAGTACATACATATGGATGCAAGTGTGTATGTGGTGTAATGCATATAGTACATTCTTTGATTTCATTTCATTTTCCATTTTCCATATTTTCAATTCAAGCATTACAAAAATAGAGCATCATTTTGAATTTTGAATAGATTGCATCTGGATTATTACATAGTACATATGTAGATCATCTTCTTTATCATCTTCTATATCATTCACATCTTGGAAAGGCCATGAAAGAATTGAAAATGCCATGAAGAATGTTCATAAGCTTTAGATATATTGTGACTGCCATTAATTACTTTGTTAGATTTGATTTAAACTTGATTAATTTATTGTGAGACTAATGTGCAAGCGGGAAAATATTTCGTTTCTTTCTTTTTTGCAGATTAGGGGTATCATTTAATTTCTTTCTTTTTTCATTATGTTGATCACAGCTTTTACAATTCTAATGATATACAAATGTATGCATGTAAGTGTGTGAGTGTGTGAATGTGGCCAACAAAGTATGTTTGTTTATTATTTTTACTAAATTCGCACCAAAAATACTGTTATTCGTACGTGTGTGTGTGTGTGTGTGTGTGTGTGTGTGTGTGTGGGTGGGTGTCTGTGTGTTAATATGCATAGTTGAGATCCCCATTTGTTGTATATGATATGAGACCTTTACCATATGCATATAGTTATTATATACTTATATTTATAATACTTTTACAAATTTGCACAAAATTGATCGGTCGCGTTCCGAATTCCAATTTCGCATTAATTCGAAATGCGAAAACGGAATATGGAGCAGACCTGAATGTTTAATGTTTATTTGTTGTTAAGAAAGCTGCTAGTTAAGGTTCTTTTCCTCGCTACACACAACAACTAAATATTAATTTGTTTATTTTCCTTCGGTTCTTGTTATATTTTCATCATTTGTTTGTTTTTTTTTTAGTTTTTTTTTCTCAATATTTTTGTAGTATTTAAAAAGGTAATACAAAATATGTTGATTTTAGTTTCAGTTTTGTCTGACATATGAAAATTATGAAAAGAAGGCATGTCATCATCTGTATGTATGTATGAGGGTTTTTATGTATGTATGTATGTCAGTATGTCTTTTTTTTCCATATGCAGAGCGACTCTTCTTCCATCTTTCTGTTCATCATCATTTCATATGAATCTCATTATTTACTTAGTAAAATGTTTAGTAAAATTCCACTACATGTACACTTTAATTTTCTTCTACATTTCAAAATGAAAAATCATAATTGAAATAATAACAAAACAAAAAAAAATATACATTATAGTTAATAACATTCAACAGCTAGTACGACGGTATTTATTCATTTTTTGTTTCTTACGTTTTACGTTGTTCCTTTTTTGAAAGCAGTATGAGCGTTTCGACTCGAAGATCAAGTTTGGTTCTAGACTTCTTCTAGATGGAGCCTGGTGGGGTTACTTCTTACGGTACTTCATATATTTTCTCTTATTTTCTTTTTTCAGATATATTTGGAAATAGTGGGAAAATGCTGCCGGGGGAAAAAAAAACCTATTTTGCACTTTGATTTTGGGCTATTTGTCAACAATTGAACAATGCTTAAAATTGTATGCTTAGATATTTTGTTATAAATATTTGTAATACTATGTATGTACGTACGTATGTATGTAATGTTCTTTTATGTATGTATATGTATGCCCGTCATATATGTTATATATACTGATTGTATGTATAATGCTATGTAACTAAGTAGTATTTTTGTTTTGTCTGTTTGTAGGAAATTTGCAGCAATTTGCATAAATATTATTAGTATTATTATTATAGTTTGTCAACTTTATGGCAATTTTTAACATGTCCAAGGAAAGCAGCAAATTTCGTTATAAACTAAAATGTATTGAAATTCAATGGAAACTATTATCAATGCATTTTACTATCGCAATCATTTGTCTGCCTAGTTATTTAGTAATCTATTTAATTATTGACTTTGATTCTTCTTCTCCTGCTCATTCTCGTTTTCATTCTCCTTCTTCGTTACCGTTCCACCGGACGGTATCAACTTGTTTTGTGTTCTTTTGTTTCTTCTATTGGAATTTCTCTGACTGTACTGCTTCTCTCTTTTCTGTTAATTCTCTTCCATTTGTCTTTATCTTTGTTACTCTTGGGGGGGCCGTGCCTTGCATTTTGTTTCGTTGTACTTTGCCGCGTTTCTTTCTAAGCGTCATTTATACTTTAGTTTTCCTTTATTTTTCTTTTTGTTTATTTATTTTCTTTGTTGTTGCTCATATTTGCAAGTTCATTTTGTTTGGTTGTAGTTAACTTTCGTCAGACTGTTAATTAAACATTGTTTATTTTAGCATGTTGTTATTTATTTGATTTTTTCTCGTTTTGTTCGCATTTTTGCATTAATGCTGCTCTTTTATTTTGTATCTAGTTTTCTTTTTTGTTTCTTCTCAATATTAATTTAATTTAAATAAATTTACATTACAATTACAATTCTTGTTAATTAGAGTGGGGAAGGGCGGGGATTGATTTGGTATGATGAGGGGAAGAGTGTCTAGGAGGTCGTGGGAGTTTTGGGATTTCAAAAAATAAAGATTATTGCAATCATGAAATGATCGTAGCATATAAAATAATTCATTTTAAATATTAATTACGTACATTACAAAAAAACTTGGTTTAAATACAAATACATATACATGTACATACTATATGTATGCATGTATGTGTGTGTGTGTGTGTTATCGGAGTGTATGTGCGCACACATACACATGCATATACAGAATATTGTTAAGCAATTTAATAGTTGCACTGTGGCAGCTACACATTCAATTCATTTCACATAAATAATTATAATAATAATAATAGTAATAATAATAATAATAATATAATATAATATAATATAATAATAATATTAATAATAAACATACAGAAAATAGTCAAATTTACAATTACCAGCCGCTTACATAAAACATTGCTAAAGTTTCATCATTCTATCTCGTTCTCGCTGTCGCTCTCTTTCATTTCAGATATCTCTAATATATATTTATGTATATAAATGATGTTGTTGGTATGTTTAAAAATAGAAAAAAAATATTATCATCATTAGAATAAACATTAACTGTTTTCCTAAACAACTTTCTGCATGAACGAATCGAATATCTAATACAAAATTACAAGTTTTCCAATTGCTTATCATCATATTAAAAAAAAATGATATTCAGGGAACCAAACAGAAAAAAAAAAAACAAATAGAAAGTAATCTGTATACAATTTGCATTTGTTGTGTGGCTGCTTTTAATGATGGGATGTGAATGCAGCAGCTCTTTCTGCTCCTGTTAGTCCTGTTGTTGCCTACTCGGAGTCCTGTTCCCGTTCATCGAAGCCTGCCAAATCGACAGTTTGCAACATGCCACGTGAATGAGCGTACTCGATGAGCGCCAGATGGCAGAACACATATTGATCTGGCATTTGTATCGAGTAGGCGCGTTGGGATCGTATCTTTTCAACGGTTCCTCGTATATCCGCCGTGCCCACATCCTCCAGACGCGATATGCAAATGTCTAGCGTGATAAATGTGCCTGTTGTACATAAAACAAAAATGAAAGTTTTGTTATCGAACAGAATAATTGCATTCATCAGTAGCTATCACTCACCAGTGCGTCCAATTCCTGCACTGCAATGCACCACAATGGGAGGACCACGCACATGACCAGCCCATGTATCACCAAGGGAGCGCACCAGCTGTGCCTGCTTATCCCGCACCTTCTGCAAGAAGTTCAACATGGCCATGGCCGAGCTGGGCACTCCGTAATCCGGCCAGCTGGTGAATTGCCAATGTGACACATTGCGAATTTCGTCAGTCTGTTCAAGTAAAAATAGATACAGATTAAAGATACAGCAATAGATACAGATACAGGTACAGCATTCGATTATATTAATATTTAACATAAACATTAACATATTTAAGAAAAAAAATGCAGTAAGCTACAGTGGAGCAAGCTCGACAGTAGGAGACCCTGCAAATTTCCTTTAAATTGGATGATAAGAGCGGAAGTTATTCAACTAACAATGTTACGGGCAAAAAGAAGAAGAAGAGACGCTAGCGACCCCTGCGTTTATTAACTTATCTTCGTAGTGGCGCCATCTATTGAATGGTACACAACATTGAAGAACAATCTATAGTGAACGCTTTTCTCTCAAAAAGTACTGGGTCTCCTACTGTCGAGCTTGTTCCACCATAGCTTACTGCATTTTTATATTTTTTATCAATAATTATTTAATTCATAAACAAAAATTAAAAATAAAACTAGTATTTTCAATTTGTATTGTAAAAAACAGTTATTTTAAATTTGAAAGTAATTTGAAAGGTCATTTTCAACTTTTATAATAATGGTTGAAAATAAGAGTTATAATAACAAAAATTTAATAAATTAAATATTATTAAAAATAACCATCCATTTTGGTCTAGATAGAAAATTGTGAATTAATAATTTTATATTTATTTGTATACAAAAATTTAAATCTACATCATTAATTTTTAATAATTAATTGCATTATATTATTTTCAATTAAAGGAATAATAGTAGTAAAAATAAGTCCTACGAGTTTTCTTTGAATTTTAATCTAAATACTTTAAGAGATAACTTCAATGTTTGAATTGTAGTCCATTTTAAGGATCATATAAGTAATACATATATATTTGTTTTAACTTTTTTAAATATTGAAACTTTTGGCAGTATATAAATATTTGCATCAACAAAATTTTGTTAAAATGATGTCGTTTGGATTATATACGCAGTTCGAACTAAATTAACTTATTACTTATTTCGAAATTGATCGTTTTTGATAAGAAATAAAAGTTTAAATTAATTTGAAAAGTAAAAAATGGAAGTAAAAACGTATCCCTTCACAAAAAAAAACTTTATCAGGGTGCCACAGAAATCTCAGAGATTTTGGCTCTGAGCTGGTTTCCAAACCTCTCAAACTAAACTAAACTGAAAGATTTAATAGTAATAAGATAATAGTATTTTCGGACTAACAGAAATAGGATGCCATAAACTTAATTTACATTTCAAATTAGTGGTATTTATATTTTAAACAATAAATAATTATATGCAATTTTCTGATTTTTATAAACTAATAGATTGCGTTTCCGAACTTAAGTAGATGGCCCAACTAACCTTAAGGTTTCTCAATTCTAGTGAGGCAACTGTGTAATCCTCGTTGCACTCGACGCTAATTGTTCGCACATGGTAACTTCCAAACTCTAAGGAACTATCTTCAGTCGGCTCCCAGTATTGGCCGCATTTAACACGTCCGCGCTCCATGACGCGCGTTGTCATAACTATAACTAAGCAATGTTGTTCCCAGATCATGCGCCAAAAGTCCGGGGATGTCTTTGGTAATGGACCTGTAAAATAAAACGATAAAGCAAAAGTGAAAACACAATTCTCATTTATAGTAGTCTATATAGTACTTATACTATATACATAGTATAGTATGGGAAGCCATATAAAGAGGTCATCGATTTGTTGAACTCACCTTGAGTTGAAATATATGCATTCTTCTGTTTATAGCCATCGACAAAATTCGCATTTATGTAATCGGACAGCTCGTCTTCATCCTCGCGTGCCAGGACCACACGACTGTGATCATAGCAGAGGACATCTGTGTAACGATTTTTGGTCAAATTGTTGCGCATGCTGTGTAAATTGAAATGTACAAAATATCACATTAATTACAGTTGTGCAAATATATGACTTTAAGAATATAGGATAAAGGGTTTAAGGATTTGTGGTCTTACCGCGCATGTAGAAAGGTGCCTTCGGGCGCCCGATTCCTAATGTCCGCATATTCCTTGATTAATCCCTGTCGACGGCGTTCTTTAACCATTTGAACGATTTGTTCAATCGCTTTTGGGTCACCTTCTTGGCCGGCCAGACTGTCGTCATCACTGAAACCGGAGGAGGCACTACTTGGCGGATTCTCAGACCAGAATTCACCAGCACCGTTGCTACCGTTGCTTGCAACAGCAGCGGCACCAGCTGTTGCCACAGACGCCGTTGTTGTTGCAACTGGCGCTATGGCAATGTCACCAGCAATATCACCAGCAACAGTCCCGTTATTTTGTGATTGTTGCTGTTGTATGCCACTTGTATTGAGCTTAAGCAACGTGTTGACAGTCCGATGACTTGGACTCAGTCCGTTTATTGTGATGTTCTCGTTGGGCTCCGTCGTTGACTCGACGTTATTTGTTGTTGATGTGCCTGCTGCAGTTGCTGCTGCTGTTGCTCCTGTTCCTGTTCCTGTTGCTGTTGCTGGTCCTCCTGCTACTGTTGCTGTATTGTGCTCACCGCTGACTGTGACAACAGTTGTGTTGCTTTCGGCCAACTGATGAACAGCGCTGATTATAGTTGCCGCAGCGGCGTTAGCAGCGCTGCTGCCGTTGCTTAGCGGCGTCGCTGTTGCAAGTGTTGCAGTGGTTGTTGCTGTTGCGGGTGCAAGAGCTGTGACACCAACACCTACACCCACACCCACACCCACAATATTGGCAAGCAGTTCGTCTTCACGATTCGTCATCGATTTGCGGCAATTTAGCAACCATGTGGCGTGATCGATTTCCAGCGTGCCGCCAAGATGCACTGGCAGCGCCTTGCGCGGCACGTGCAAACTCAGCTGCGGCACCGATACAGTGAACACTCGCTCGCGCAGCTTCTCGCGCACAAACAATCGAAGGATCTTGAATGGCGCCTTAAACCACAACGGCGCCGTTACGATCAACACTTTCTTCAATCTCGCCGGATAGCCTCCCTAAAAAAAACAGAACAGATGAAACAAACAATTAATAAACAGCAAAAATTAAATTATTAATTATGATTATCGCAAGTTTGAAAAATCTTTAGAGATTTTCATGCCAATTGAAGAAAAAGTCGATGCCTGTCAAATGCCTTACAAAAATAAAAAACTAACGTGAGAAATAGCCTTCTTGCTTATTTTTTAATTTTTGGCTTTTAAAGGAAGCTGTCCAAAGAAAAATAAAATAAAATAAAATAAGCTAACTTTGGCGCCAAAGATTGTATACCCTTGCAGAGACCTGCGTTAAAATTTTGACATATGACAGGTTTATGATATCGTAGTCCGATTTTAGCAAGACTCTTCCTTCTGCAAGGGTATGACGATTAAATTGTATAGGCAGCAAACATATTTTTATACCCTTGCAGAGGGTATTATAATTTTGTCACGAAGTTTGTAACGCAGTGAAGGAGGCGTGTCAGACCCCATAAAGTATATATATTCTTGATCAGGGCGACGAGCTGAGTCGATATAGTCATGTCCGTCTGTCCGTCTGTCTGTCCGTCTGTTTCTATGCAAACTAGTCTCTCAGTTTTGAAGCTATCTTGATGAAACTTGGTACAGGTTCGTCTTTTTGCTGCACGCAGTACATATGTCGGAACCGACCGGATCGGATAACTATATCATATAGCTGCCATAGGAACGATCGGTTGGAAATAAACATTTAGTATGAAAAACTTTTTTGTTTCTCAAGATATCTCAACCAAATATACACATTATGTGTTTGATTAAGTTTTAAACAGGCTGACCAAATTTGGTGTAAATCGGGCTACTATATCATATAGCTGCCATAGGAACGATCGGTTCGAAAACAACATTTAGTATGAAAAACTTTTTTGTTTCTCAAAATATCTCAACCAAATAAACACATTGTGTGTTTGATTTAGTTTTAAACAATCTGACCAAATTTGGTGTAAATCGGACTACTATATCTTATAGCTGCCATAGGAACGATCGGTTCGAAAACAACATTTAGTATGAAAAACTTTTTGTTTCTCAAAATATCTCAACCAAATATACATATTGTGTGTTTGATTTAGTTTTAAACAGGCTGACCAAATTTGGTGTAAATCGGACAACTATATCATATAGCTGCCATAGGAACGATCGGTTCAAAATCAACCTTTAACAAATTTTGTAAAAAATCTGACGGCATACGCAGG
This sequence comes from Drosophila neotestacea, assembly GCA_035044365.1. Taxonomy (NCBI): domain Eukaryota; kingdom Metazoa; phylum Arthropoda; class Insecta; order Diptera; family Drosophilidae; genus Drosophila; species Drosophila neotestacea. The sequence goes on from JAWNMD010000153.1 coordinate 185,967, forward strand.
GCACTGCAAGGGTATCCAAACTTTGGCGCGCCAAAGTTAGCTTGCGCTATATTTTCTTTTTTTATTTGTATTTTCAACTTTAAAATGTATTTTAATTTTGAAACAATTGTGTTTAATATGTGGTAACTCTATGCTCGTGGACAATCTTAATATGCCGCTTATTAATTGTTTAGTTTTGACAAACTTATTCTTATGATCTTAAGCCACAATTAACTAAAACTATTGGGCCTTTCACATCAAAAGCTTCCACTTACTTACTTATAAACTATGTCTTATAATACATCATGATATTGTTGGTGTCGCCAAATTGGACTACTCAAAATTTACAAAATGCAATAAATAATTTTTGTTAAAAGTTCACTTTATGCATTTTTGTTCAACTTAAAATTGAGTTAAGTTTAATACATTAATTTTAAAATTTGATTAAATCGCATATAAGTTCCCAAGAAACAAAAATAATTTTAAATTGAAATAAAACAAAAAAACAAAACTATTTGGTTTTTTTTTCAAAATCTGTAATTGTTTTTGACAAAAGAAAAACTTCAGATATTTTATTTTTCTGTAAAAAATATATTTTCTGGGCTTTCTATATTGCTTTTGTGTAGATTCTTTCGGGTTTTAAAACTAGCTAAGAAACTATTTATATAGTTCAAGTATTTTTAAACGTTTTAATTTTTCAGTTTGTCACAACAATTACTTGACTAAGGGCCGTTTTCTTATCTAGTCAAAAAACTTACAAGTTTCTTCTGTTATCGGCAAGTTTATCTACCCAAAACGGACTCATGTAACTGTATCTTTTGATTTATAGATCACACCTGTATAATAATTCTTTTATGATTCGACAAACAATTATTGAATAATAATTAGCCCACTTATTACAGAAATATGGTTCAACTTATTAATATTAATCTATTTTATGAGTATGTCTTTCTATCTTTCTCATTCTCCCTCTCTTCCTCTCTCTCTGTCTCACTCTCTGACTCTCTGCGTGTGGTTATAGTGAGCTTTTTTATTGGCCAGCTCAACATCACACACGCTAAGGTCACCCGGTCGACATCGGCCCACGTATTAGCCACAAATATCAACTGTGCATATTTAAATACATATTCAGCTGCACATGTCTACGTATGTATGTCTAATCTTATATACTGTTCATACTGTTCATTTACATACATATGTTTGTATGTGCAAATGATAATTACAATTGTGTGAAATAATTACGTGTGCTACCAAGTTTCTAAATTTGTTGTTCATTTGATTCCGACTTCTAGAGTGCATGTTCAAGTGTTTTTTAATTATTGACGTGGTGATCATTTGCTTTTAGGTTCCAGTATAACTTGGTTGCTCATTAGCGTTAAACTCGGAGGGGAACTTGGTTCCACGAATAGTGGGAAACGGAAGGTACACATTATGGGAATACCTCAAGAGAAACACAGGAGAGAGACAGGAGAAGGACACCCACGGCAGTTGAACTGGGCAAAGTTTGCAGTTCATTGGGAATACTTTTAAACCTATGTATTTTGAAATAAAAGCTTAACTGTTTTTGAAAAGAAGGTATGCTTGCTTAAAGTTTTGTTGCGGACGTTACAAAAGCTAGAACTCGACGTTGAGACTTATGTACATTTGCACATATTTTTTTAAGCGAATTTGCATAATAAAAAAAAGACCTAATATGTATAAAAAATTAATTGGAATGTATGACCATATCAATTCAACTTAAAAAGGAATGATAAGCAGTCCCGTTAAATTAAAGAAAACTTTACTTTTATCTCTTGCGGGTTTTACACTAATTGTAAGATTAAGGGGTTATTGATCTATGTATAATTTAATGTTGCTTAACTTTTTTGGAAATTAAAAAAATGAACTTTTCAAGATTGAAGAGTTCTCTTTGTATTTTGATTAAATTTCTGCTCATTCAAGAGAGACTTTGCGGAATAATCTTTATATTTCATGTTCTCCATTGCAAAAGTCCATTTTAACCAAAATTTGCAAAAATACAGAAAAACCTAATTTGTGCAAAAACGAAATCGGTTTGCGCTTCAAAATAACTTCATTTATGTGTAAATTGCTTAAATAAATAACATATTTACTTTTCTAAAGGAAAATTACAACAAATGTGGGCTTTTGATTATTTTTCCTTCTTCGACCCGGATGAACTTTTTCTGGATTAGCCCATATGCTAGTGGATTTCAATATGTGCATTTTAGTTCGATGCTTGCTCTTAAGTTCGAGTGGAATTCAGTTCTTCATTGGCTCTTAATGTTTGAGTGGAACTCAGTTATTCAAGTGGAATTTATTTTCTACTAATTTGCAGCTTATCTACAACTTTATTTTAATCGTTGGCATTCAATCAGCGCACGTGAAGTGGATTTATTTTACAAAAATTATTACCGCGATTCAAAGAAAATGCTTTCAAGCTGAAGTGAATAATCCTTTTTAATGAATATTTTTTGATGTTCTTTTCTTCAAAGGATATCGGAGAAAACGGCTTGTTCAGCCAATGAATGCAGCAATTAAATTTTAATGAGACTGAAAAGTAAGAGTACTCGTAAATATTTAATTCCTTTGCATTACGACTCAATTGTCAGTTGAAATCTAAAATAAGTTATGGACAGGTATCCAAATTTAAGTGACTTTCGATTCATTGGAAAAAATAGCAAATATAAAATGCTATTTATGGTAGAGAAGAAGGAAATGTGATTCGTAGAAACCATTTAACTATTAGATTAAGAATAATACTCTTTTCGAGGTAAAAGTCTAGTGCTAAAAGCATATTTAAGCTTCAAAACTCATGCTAGTGACAAAGCATCAAAGGAAAGGAAAGGTGCAAAAGATAAAGAAATATTATTAGGCTTAGAAACATTTCCATTTAGCTACAAACGAAATTGTAATTGCAGAAATTGATTTAATTATATTCTATCAAATTTAGCCTAATAATTTATTGACATTTATTTTTGTAGCGACACACAGAAACATATGCATGTGTGTTTGTGTGTGCGTGTCTGTGTTTAATTAAATGAAATGCACGCAACAACAAACTAAACTCAAAACGAATAAATGCGAATTGTAAATTGTTGTTGTTGCTTCCTCTGCTTATTCTCAGTCTATTTCTTCGTCTACTTCGTCATCGTCTTCTTCTTCCTCTTCTTCTTCTTGTTTGTTGTTGGAGGTGTTGCTGCGACACAACCTTCACCCAGTTGGAAATGTTGAAAATGTCATTGCGGGCATTTACAATTGCAAATGGCGTCAACCGCAGCCACCTTCCTTCATTCCTTCCATTCCCTTCCTCTTCTTCCTTCCACCATCTCTATCACATCCTCTATCCATGTCATCCTCTTTTATATAGTATGCACCCAGTTGACACACAACATTTTCATATAGTTGGAATCACATCCCTCCAGCCGCAGGCTGTAAGCTGCAGTTTCTGCAGTCGGAATCGTTCAGTTCTTTGTGCGACTTTACTACTGCCACGTCAGCTATAAACTCAAACAATTTCTTGATGAATGGTGCACAAGATTCTGTATAGAATTTTTGCTACTGCACAAAATATTGCTTCGAATTTTTATTTGCTTTCTTTTTTACTCTAAATTGAGAATGGGTTGTCAAATCGATTGCGGCAATTAAAATAACTCAATCACCAACATTTGTTCTGGGTTGGCAACCCTTTTTACAGTGGCCTACAGCTTACTTATTGCTACGAGTTTAGTTTACCTTTTAATGGGTTTCATTTAACTGGAAAACTTAGTATAAATTAAGGTGAAATTTAAAAACAAATCCCCTTACACTTATTAATCAGCGGAAATCGTGGCTTACGCATTTTTAAAATAGCAAGATTCTGCGGAATGTTATTGAAAGTGTTTATTTAAGCTCAGCTCCATTACTGCACAATATTCCTTCCCCATCACTTGGTTTAAGACAATCGAATATCAGATAACGCTATTAACAACGATCCCATAAAAGCAAACATGATGTTATTATTTTAAAACTTTAATTTGATAGATATTTTTGAATTTGACATTAGTTTCTATACATTTTATCATTCGGATAGTTATTTGAGACCTTATATAGACATTGAAAAATGGGCCTTAAATACTTTTCCAGGGTAACAATATTTATTCAAAAAGGATCCATTTAACTCATAACTCAATACAAAACGTTCTCGTACTTTGGCATATTTTAAACTTTTATACAACTTTTTGAATGCAATTAAGATGAGACTTTTTGTGTTTTTTATCAAGCTTTCGCTTAAGAATGTGCACAGAGAACAATTTTTTTTATTAACATTTTTTATTTAAATTGATTTTTGACGAAAAAACCCAATTAAAGTATTCAAAATAGATTTATCGACGTTTCGATCTTTTTCGTACAGCCAACTGGGTAGTTTATTGACCAATCTTCTCTCCTCCCCACGGCCCTCACAATCACTCTCTCTTTCTCTCGGTCTTTTCACCCGTACACAATGTTCCCCGCGTATACACTTAGCGCAATATATATTTGTACACTTGAAATATTATAGTATATGTGTTGATAAAAATTAAATTTGTTTTCAGCATGAATAAAGAATATCTTGAAAGCATTATTTAAAAAAAAACATAGCAAATTTAAAACTAACGGTAAATTATTATAGACTGCTTGAAATCATTGAAACTCATTGTACGAATAATTTTGGTGTGATGTTTCGCGCTTTTATTCTTTTTCATGAAAATAGTGTACGAATAAATGTTGGACTGACTGTATGCACCTATGTATGTAGATGTGTGTGTGTGAGACACAAACATGGAGATTAAGGTCAGCGGCAATAACAACAAACAACAAATGCTATTGACAACAACAATATCTCTTTCTCTTTAGCAGATTTAAGGCCACAAGTCAGTCAGGTGTAACACCCACATACCACATACTAAACGCATGTACATGTGTATGTTGGTATAAATTAATTTTAGCACATAAATGAATTTTGCATTGATGCCATTTGCAATTCAATAACGATAATTGCCTATAATTGGCAGTTTCCATCAAGCTTTCAGATATCATATTCATTCAAAACGTAACTTCCACTTCTAGTTACACTTACAGTTGCTGTATTTGTTTTTGTTTTTCTATTCGATTGCTGTCTCTGTTTCTTACATCTTCTTCTGCTTCATCCATATTCTCCATGCTCAACTTGTGCTTGTTTTTCATTATGGCTCTTTTGAGATTGCATCATCAACATAACTGCATTTCATTTATTGCTCGCTTCACATGCTCATCTTTCTCTTTTAGACCCTGTACGTCCAAAAAGTACAGAAGGTCTATTAAGTTGGTCAAAATAAATGTGCGTAACAGACAGAAGGAGGCGTGGCAGATCCCAGAAAGAATATTGTCTCTTGATAACCATCAATAGCAGAGATTACAGTATTTGTATTTTCCAGACTTAAGCTTGTTTTATATTTACTGACTTTATTTTATTTGAATTTGAATTTATTTCATTTAATAGGATAGGATAACTGATATCGAAAAACGTATGTAGTCTTTTAATACATACTATATACATAAGTATCTGAGACTATCATAAATATTTTGGAATTTTCACTACAATTTGCGTTTGCCCCATAAGTACAGGGTCTTCCACTGTCGCAGTCTTCATGGACATTCTTTTCTTACTTTGTAACAGTTCTTAAAGCTGACTTGACTCTATATTCTGATACAGTTACAGCAGCAAACAGCAACAGCTCGTGTTGTTGCTTTGGCGCAGCAAAGTAGGCAACAAAAAATTCAGAATGCGTTCATTTCAAGCTAAGCTCGAAAAGCTCTTCGAGTGTGAAACGTGTTCCGAATGCGCTCGCCCCAAGCTCAACAGTGTTGCCAAGTACTTGTGAGAAAAACAGGACAAGGCGACCAGAGAACATATTAGAAAAAAGGATTTTAAAAAGGCATGCAAAATGGCATTTACAAATTAGAATGTCTCGATTTTTGGCGATGATCTGTTGATCTCAAATGCTTACCGATAGCATCGGACAATTTAATACATTTTCTTTTGTTGCAATGTTAAATTTTTATTCCATTTATTATATTTTGGCAGTGAACTTCTTTTAGCTATCCTATTTTGATTTCTGCTAAATTTTGAGGGTTTGCATTTACATTTCTTTTATTAAAACAGACTGAAAATTATTTTTATTTTAATTTGCAATTCGTGCCTTTACTTTATACCCAAATTTGATAAATTGCTTGTAATTTTTCCACAAATGATTTTAAAAAGTACACATCTATCCGTAAAAAGGCTGAATTGGCCACACGGCTCACAACTGTTGCAGCTGCTTAACACACACGGAAAAGCAAAGAAACTTGTTAAAATCGAAATCAATTTGCATTACAAAAACAAAAATACTTATGTAGATTCTTACAGTTGTAGATATTATTGTACATAGTTTGTTTTTTTCGTTGGTTGCGTGTCGTCAAACCATAAATAAACCCAAAAACTAATTACTTATGTATAAAAATTGCTTTAGTTTATTATACGCACACACATATTTATGTAGCAATAAATTGCCATATAAATCAAATAATACATTTTAGTATTAAATATGTATGTGAAGTGTATTCACAATTAAAGTCTTTTTACGGAAGTCAAACCGAAACACTTATCGGTCTTGGTTCCGGTTGTATTCCCCGGTAAAAGCCTTTACTACCTCAACTAATATATTTCCTTACTTCATATATGACTTAAAATTGTATGCAACGAAATTTTTCAACTACTTATTTTAAAAATAATTATAATGTTACATCCTATCGCTAAAAGGAATTCCTTATAAATCAGTCGCAATTATAACATTAAGTCTCATCATCTTCTAGAGGCTCCACTGTGCCAATGATAAACTTATGTGGACAATATGTGTTATATCGATTGTCTTTAACTGACACATACTTTCCATTTAATTGTGGGTCACGTGTGTGTGTGTGTGGGAGACAAAGAGGAATATTGGCAATGTACAGTAATAAGCGGCATTATGACGCACCTGTTCCTAATAAACAGCAACAACAACAACAATGAAAATCGACATAATCAGCCTACACAGCAACAATGGGAGAGAAACAACAACACGACAACGCACGACAGCAAAATACCCTGTGTGAGGATCTACACAGAAAAAAAGCTGCAAATTCTTAATTTACCTTGTATTCTTTTAGTATAATATGTATTCAAGATATATTTGTTAGCTAAGACTACATATATTCGATTAAAATGACAATCTCTCATCATTAAAATAGGAAAAATCCAAAGATACTTGGTTCAACTACAAAACTCTTAGGAGATTCCCGATATTTGAAATGGATGCTGAAAGTGAATTGAAAATTCGTATTTAAATCAAAACATCATTCAACTTTTGACATCGTTTGGATGGATTTTATTCCGGAAATTCCGCAATTTTTTGCTTTACTTTCTTGAACATTTTTTGTATTTATAATCCGATTGTGATCAAATTTTCATAGAAACTCAAGTCTCTTTATTGAGATTTGCGGACGAAATGAGCGAGTCATTCAAAAAATTGAAATGACTAGATCTGCCAGCATATACCATAAGTATAAGTCTTTATACCAAATTTGGTGCATCTATCTCTTACCATCACTGAGATCCTTCTGTTCATACGGACGGACAGTCGGACATACACGGACATCGACTACTTTAAAGGGTATGCCTCGCCTTCTTTAGCCTGCTACATACTTTTTAACAAGCCTAATATACCCACACAGTGTACAAAATAACAGCAAAATTAAGCAGAAATAATAAGCACAAAACCTAAGTACACACACGTATGTATGTTGCTTCAAACCAAAAGAAAGTCACAGCTTCCCTATACGCCCACACCGCCCCCGCAAATCTTCAGTGAATTCAAGCTGAGACTTACAGCATCATCAAGTGAAGACTTTTGAGCAGGATGATGGCGTGGGGAGTCACCTGAAGGAGTTATGCGTCAAGTGGACAAGTTATGCACTCATTGCTCCATGACGCTCCCTCATTACGTGCTTCGGCATGTGATTCAGTTTTTTTTTTTTTTTTTTTGCTAATTGTTATTGTGTTCCTATTGTCAAAGAATGAAGAAAGTGTAGCCAACTTAATGCTTTAAACTTTAAAAGGAAGAAGAGAATGAAACTCACAATGCAATCAGCTTTAAGCCTCAAGCAAATACGATTTATAAAAGAGAGCTACTAAGTTGTAGCTCAACTCTGCTAAATGAACTAGTTCAAACTCTCTTTTTGAACCAAATCATACCATGAACTAGTGATTGACAAATGAAAAAAAATATAGTCAAGTAAGCAAAGTGTATTAATATAGGAAATACTCCCTGATTATACTATTTAAAATAAGATCTTTAAAAACAACTTGAAATTTTTTTTACCCAAGTCGAGGTATAAAGTAAAAAATTATATAATTTAACTCTTTTGACCCCAACTTTTCCATGTAACATAAAAAATTTGGTTTTACCTGTAATCAGTTTGTATTTATTTAAGAATTTTTTAATAAAGTTATGCAGCTTACAATATCATTAAAAAAAACTTAAGCACCTAGTCTGGAAACCCAGTTCTCGGAACGTAACACTTATATTTATCAATAACGATGAAAATTAATAAATTTTTTATCGAAATAATTGAAGAAAGAAGCCGAGTTGGCATTTCAGCCTTTATCCGGACTGATCTGTCCTATATTCAGAGGTTTTAATGTTTTTATATCGCAAAAATAAAAATAAAAGATTGTTTTCCCCATTGCGGCAACTGATACTAACATAGATGTAGATGCAGAAAACAGATAGACTCTCGACGGTAAAGTACATATTTTGATACGATGCGATCATATGGAGAATATGGACATTAAGTATACACCACATGGGTTCGGAAGTTTAAGATAATGTTTGCTGAGTTGTAGCTGCTATCGCTTCGCATATTTACGTCAATACTCATATTCGTTTGCCCAAAAACAAAAGTGAAAAGCCATAAACGCTAAGAAAAAACGTCAAAACTCTCAAAATACTGACCAAACAATGAAGTGTCCAAATGCCAGACGAGACCGGGCCAAGCACATGGCAAAAAGCAAAAAACAAAACAACAAAAAATAGCTAAACATATAAATATATATATCTACAATACAAAATTTGTATACGTGTGTGTATGTAAAATTAGCCATGGCCAAAATTGGTAATGCGTTTTAAGCTTGTCGCCGGCTTTGGGCATGAAACGAATTTGTCGTCGGCGGCGTTTGGCCTTTAAAGGCGAATGCTACACGCATCAGACATTTGGATAGTCAAACCGACAGACAGACAAACCGATAGATAGATAGATAGGTAAATAGATAAATATGTAGTTATGACAGATAGACATGGATGAATGAAGTGCCGAGAAAGGGAAGAAGCGCAGACAACCAAAAAAACACCAAATCGAAATTAAATATGTTGGGAATGTCTAATCAGCGCACCGGATATCGATAAATCGATGCCAATTGCCAATAAGAAACAAATTCAATTACCATTCATTATAATTATACACAGTAAAATAGGGGAAGGGAAAAGTTTCCTATTCAGTTCCATATACTCATATTGTTTACACATATTGTTTCTCCTTCAGTCAAAATAATTCAATTGTGTATTATTTCTGGGAACTTATGGAGCTAATTTTCTGGGAACAATATTTATGTTTTCTTTTTCTACTATGGCTTTTTTCAGTGTAATAACTTGCAACTACAGCCGTACATCAGTGATTGATCAATCAAGGGAATAACAGCTAGTTTATCAACACAAAATAATGGGAAAGTCTACACTTAAGAAAATTGTACTGCGAAACACCCTGTGCTTTTTCGAAATGATGCTATAAATGCAATTCTTAAACTAATTTAAGCCGCTTTGAACATTCAGAAGCCTACATATCATGATTAATGTGTCTAGCTCTTATGGTCTCTGAGATACCTTCATATGCCTGTTACGCACATTTTCCCATTTTCCCAAAACTTAATAAACCCATTGTACTTTTTACAGTACAGGGTCTAAGTGTCAGAAATTTGTAATTTTGCTTTCTATTTTGAGCTCTTTCTTAACCTCCTCTTTTGTAGTTACTATGCACACATACATATTCATTTATACATAAGTACATATATATACATATGTATGTATATATATTTTGTTGTTTTGACAACGAAGAAGAAGAGACAAGAAGAAGAGCTAAAAAGCAATGTGTGGACATCAGGGAATGAAACCGTAACCGGAACCGGAACCGTTAACCGAAATTAACCGTTTCAAATGAAATACCGTAACCGTAACCGGAACCGAAATAAATTATTTTTCAAGAACCGAAAACCGAAAGTCGTTCGTACCGGTACGGTTTCGGTACATTAAAAAATTTAATTGTTATTTTTCGTACGAACATGGTTTTGAACTATAAAAAAATTTCTCGAATTATATGTCAGACTTAACATGCTAAAATGCATGCATTTGTACGTTTATACATACACAAATATTTGTTGATAAAATTCGATTTTCTTTACTTTAAAATTTTTTTAAAAATTACTTTACTGTACCGGTATGGACCGATACGAGAACCGGAACCGAAAGGACAACACCGAAATAGAACCTTTTACCGAAATACTCGTTTCGGTACGTACCTGAACCGAACCGTAACCGAAATTCGTTTCGGTTTCATTCCCTGGTGGACATACATAAATCATCAAGAGTCAAAATGTACGCGCCAATGTCCAAACAGCTGTGATTTCATTCATTGACTCTTTTTTATTTTCTTATTCATATTTTCGGGCTTTGCTTCTACTTCTTCCTCTTCCTCTTCCTCTTCTGTGTCTTCTACTTGTTGTTGCTGTATTTTTTTCTTTTTTTTTTCTTTTGGTTATGTCATTCTTTTGAAATTTGGCAGCTGCTTTGCTGCTTTTGTTCTCGCCTTTAAAAAATAAAAACGAAAATAAAGAAATAAGCGTAGAAGAATAAAAATCCCATATCACCTGTCAATTAAAGCTAAGCATCGATGCCTAATATTGAGTACTTTACCGTTATAAGTACTCATAATGTACACATCAATTCAAAGCTTCCTTGCAATATTTCCTTTCATTATTATTTTCATTTTCACTATTATTTAACGATTTTGAATGTGCACTATATTAAAGCAAAATTTGACCCAGTTATTTTGTAGGTCATTCATCTGTTCATATGACAAAGTAAAAGAGGTTTCAAGAACTTTGCCTTTACGCTCATTATGAAACGGTTTTGCGAACTTGTTTAGCTGAAAACTGAGCCTAAATGTTCTTCAAGTTTATCACATTGGTATTTATTATCGAAAGGTAAATGAAGCTATGCTGTTTGTATAAAATTTTATTTAGAATGAAAATTGTACAGTTGAAAATTTGAAAATGCACATGGATAAATCTGAATTGCAGAAGTTTAACTAACGGATCATTAAGAAAGTCCTGAAATATTACAAATAAGCCGAAATTACAAAGGATTGTAGCGATTAAAGTCTCTGAAGTTATATACAACAGTATATATTGTAGTCGTAGAGAAAAGTAGAAAATTGACACGGAATTAGAGAAGTTAAACTATTGAAACAGTGGAGGAGGTCAACTATATTACAAATAAACTTGAATTACTTAAGAAATGCCATGGGTGCAGCCAATAAGGATTGGAATTGGATACGAATAAATAAGGATTACTATTGAGAATAGTCTTATAAATGAATACTATAGGTCTTTGAATTTTATAAAATGTGAAGAAACACATATGCTAATCAAGATATACATACATATGCAGGATTATTTTTGCCATACATAGTATATGTGTATAGAATTGGCATTTCTAGTGAAAACTACTAGATAATATCTATAAAAATTCGCATATCTGTGAATATTTAGGAATAATATATCTACTAAAAATTACTTAATTACTTCACACAAAAAATTCACAACACACGAAATTGGTTTAAAAATTGCAAATGCAATCAAGAAATGATTATTATGAACAATATAATTGCACTAAATGTGTGTGGGCATTGAATACATATGTACATATGTACATATATAAATATAATAATATGTATATAAATGAGTGTGTGTGTGCGTATATATATTCTATTTAATACCTGTGTAGGCGTTGTTTTGTTGTTTGTTGCAAGTAGCTGAAACTCTCGTTGTAGCTATAGTTATTGTTATTATTTTTGCTGTTTCTTTCTCTCTCTCTCTCTCTCTCTCTCTGTCTGGTTAATTATTTAAATATATATATTGTATATGTATATGTTTGAATACGTATGTTGTTGCTGTTGTTTTTGGCAATTGTTATTATTGGCTTTTGAAATATATTCGCACAATTAAATGCGAAATGCAAATGCACAGTGGGGAAAACAGCGCGAGGCACGACACGAGACAAGGAACAAGGGGTTGGGGTCGGGGTCGGTGGCGGAGAGGGGAAGTGGGGGAGTACACTGTGCGACACACACACGTTGAGAGGAGGGCGCTAATTTTTGTACATTTTCACAATTGGCAATTTTACTTGTTAGTTTTCGAGATTCTTTATATTATATTGTTGTTGTTCATTACTTCATTGAATTTGTTTTTGTTGTTGTTTTTTATATAATGCACTTTTCAATGTTGTTTGTTACTGTTGTTGTTGTTACACAATTGCATTAAAAAAGAACATTTGCAAATTGCAAAAGAATTAAAATAAATAAATGTGGGTAACAAAAAAAAAACAAAAACAAAACAGATAGACACGCTCCTCACTCCTCTGCCCTGCTCTGCTCACTTGACGAGACATTAGCGGCGACGCCAGCAGAGGGCAAAGGACGGAGGACAGCGAAATAACGGATAACTGACGATGGGCAGCGTCTTTTTGCACTTGTAGATACTTTTCTCGCTGCCGATTAAAACTTCAACTTCTAATTGAATTAATCACAAACTATTTCATGTGTTTAAGCAACAAATTGTGGCACTTGCAACACAATTGCCGCATGACAACAACCACAATACATATGTGGATACACACACACTTGCACACTCACACACACACATACACACACGCACAGACATACACGCACACTCAGTGCAATACAAATGCGTTTCTTTGCTTTTTACTCACAATTTTCTTTGGCTGGCAAAATTTACAGTTGTCACTTTTCGCTGTGTCATAAAAAAAAAATTGACAAAAAATACATATGTATATATATATCACTCGAAACTAGACTTTTGCTTATTTTCTCGATTTCGATAAACAATTTGGGTTGCGTTTTTATATGTGTTCTTTCTTTGATTTATTATTGTGTTCTTTTATAATTCTGTCAGTTCTGTAAGTTTCTCGGTTTAACGGTTAACTTTGTTTGCTGCGCGTCGTCGTGGAAAGCTGAACTACGTCTGTTTGTCTGACTCTGACGCTGCTTCAGTCTCTGTCGCTGCCGCTGCCACTGCCACTGCCACAGTCTCAGTCTCTGCCGCTGTGACAGCGGTAAACGCGACACTGCGTTCTTGACGCAGGCGCGCTCTCTCCCACCACTAGAGATGGGACATGGGCCGGGCTTTTTTTTTTTTTGGACCCGACACGACCACAGCCGATGCAGGGTTTCTGAATCACGCAGACACCCGCTCGATAAACTTTGTTGAAAACCCCAACCAATGCCAAGTTTATTGGTCACCAAAAAAATAAATAAAGTATGTAAGTCAGACTTCGTTTAAATTTAAATAGAACAATTTCTTTATTTCAAAAAATAATAGACAGGACGCTATTTATAACAAAACTGTACTTTTTAATAAAATTAATTTCTGTTTTTTTCTAAACTTAAAACAACTAAATATTATTCCATTATTTCGTGTTGAACACGTTTTATTGTTTTTTTTTGTTCATAATCGAGGTGCTCAACAAAACACGCCCGAAACTCTGAAAATCCGCAACCATGGGTCACTGCAAAAAGTGCGGCCCATGCTCATCTCTACCCTCCACCATCCACAACAGCAACAACATGAGAGAGATTGCAAGAGAGCGCAACCTACTTGCCTGCTACTCAGTTTTCGCTCACCACCCTGGACAGAAATAAACCGCTAACTGTTTAGGGTTGTTGCATTCGCCACAGACAGAGTGAGAGTAAAATTAAGAGAGAGAGAAGGGGTTGTTAAGGTTTTTGCATTGTGCATGGTTGCATTTTTTGCAGCTGTCCATTTAGGTTGCTGGTGGGTGGCTTCAGCCAGGGTTGCCAACCCCCAACAGAAACAAGTACAGCAAACTCAACAGGACTTTCAATAAAAGTGAACAGCAAATCAAAACCCACTCAGGGTTGTCAAAAAGGAAGTATGAATAGTATGAATTTGACCGTTAAAAGCAAATTTGAAAACAATAGTAATACATGGGAAATAGGTAGAACCAAAAAAAAGATCTAAAATCTTAGAATATATATATATGTATGCTTTGTTTAAGTGTTTATCTTTAAGCAACTTTTAAAATGTTAAAGAAAAAAGTTAAGTTGATAAAGCTGACAATATGATCTATCAAAAAAAAAAAAAGTCATAACTATTTCAAATCATGTATGTAATTGCGACTAGCCTTGACATAAACCCAAACGCCCAACTGGTTGCCGACTCGACTATATGTTTAGTATTTCAATGCGGAAACGACAACAAAAAAATGTTTAAATTCAATTAAACTGAATGATATACATGTTTGTAAGTAAGCATCCAAATAAGTATAAACATGTAATGTATGTGAGTTTGTGTGTGTGTGTAAGAAGTAATGGAACAACAAAATGAGGTAAATAATGGCACATAACTCTGTTTCGTTGACTTTGAATTTGCATTTGAAATTCACAAACAACTTAAAACACATTTTAGAGCTGCGATTTCAAGTTCAATTCGCTGAATCAGTTCCATTTTTGAGTCGTAAACTAAATCGGTAGGTTAAATAACTTCCATAATTTTACTCAGTTTTTGCTTAAGATCGCTCAAAGTATTAAACTGACATGACAACTATAAAATTACATTATTATTTTTAAGCCTGAAATTTAATATAGTCAGATTTTATTTAAAATTCTGAGTTTTATTTTTGGTTCGAGTAAACCTAAGCAGTGTTATTGTATTAATTCATTAACAACTAAGAAATGGAATCTTTTAAAGCAACGAAAGGCCGTTTCCTCTCTTGAGGATAACCTTACAGGGTAGATAAGCTTAAGAATTTGCCCTTTTATCGGCGGTTTACCTACTTACTAAGGTTATCGGCAAAATGAGAAAACGTCACTTAATGCGGGGAATTAAACCAAGGTTAACCGAAATAACAGAGAATGAATATACATAATTATATTTGAAAAGTAGTAACTTAAAATTGATCAGATTTAAAGACGAGATTCAAACCGTACTGGAACCAAAAGGTTTTTGCTTGGTACCCTGACTTGATTTATTTATATTATTTTGAAATTGTCTTATACAATGAAAGTTTTATTAAACAAAATCAAATTTAAAGTGATCAACTAAGCAAAATGAACGAAATAGTTCATTTGAACTTATTTTGAACGAAATGACACAACTCTAATATATATAACACACACACACACACACACACACACACACACACACACACACACACACACACACACACACACACACACACACACACACACACACACACACACACACACACACACACACACACACACACACACACACACACACACAGACAACTCAACATTTGCGTCAATGTCAGACAGTAACAAGTAAAACAACAAAACAACAACAACAACAAACAGAAAGCGCACGTTGTAAAAATAACACGAAATATCGACGCAATATACTTATTTAAGCCAACTGAGCAATGAATGAGCACAGGCACTGTTCACATACATACGTGTATATACTTATGTATATGTGTATATTTGAGCACTAAAAATAACAATATCAATTCTATATAATAGATAATTGAGTTGACTTGGCTGCAGCTACCTTTTGTTATTGTATTTTTTTTTATTTTATAAAGAAATTGAAGTTTAACACGAACAACTTTTTGCTTCCGAACTACGCGCGTTCCAATGAATTTGTCGTCGTACGTTGTGGGCGGAAGAAGGTGGGCGTAACGGAAACGGTTAACGAGCCGGCACGAAAAAGAACAACAACAACAAGAATAAGAATAAGAATAATGGAGAATGACGAATAAAGAATAAAGAACGGGGAACGCACGACGGACAACGTCGCACGTTTTATTGGATTTTCTTTCTTTAGGGTTTTTATTTTTTATTTTTTTGATATGAAGTTGCTTATAATCAATCTATTACGTTCGACTAGAACTCGTCAACTGAATTAGTTAATCAAGCAAAAGATAGCCACAAGCGACGGCGCAACTTGAGCGAGCGGGAGAGCACAAGACAGAAGAGAGCATCGAGACTGGCAAAGAGAGTAAGAGTAACGGAGAGAGAGAGAGAGCGTGACGCTGCTGTGAGCTGATAGTAAGAGCGCACACTAAAAACGAGAGTGAAAATATGTCAAACCGACTTAATATATGTATGCGCATAGATGCATATACATACATATATATTCACGTACATGTGTGTGTGTGTGTGTGTAGCAGCTGTTCCAATATGCCACGCAATAAACTTTACAATCGCTTTCCAATATGAATGTAATCTCTCCCAATATAAAGTACATATTCACGTACCTACATATAACCTACAAAATACATACAGTTTATTTGTTGTACGCGCACTTTCAAGTGTTTATACTGTTACGCTGCGTATGCGTAATATGGCAAATGTTACGCATACGCCAGCGAGACAACCTCTTAAGTGAGAGACAGAGAAAAAGAGTAAGAGAGAGTCTGTCTGTGTGTGTGAATATTAATTTTACATACATATATTTTATATGAATACTAATATTTAAAGAAAGATTATTATGTTATTTTTTATTTAAAAATGTCTACTATTTAAACATAATTTAAGCAGAACTATTAGTGCTAATTACGAAAGAATCGAATAAAAGTATGTGTTTGTACATAACATTGCAAAAGCTATTGTAAGACAAATTTCCTTTTAACTCTACTCATACGTTTTAGGCATGAATATTAAGAAATAGGAACGGTTTACATATCTACAAGTATTTATTATTTTTAATTGGAAATTTATCTTATTATTCAACAATACTTGATAGGAATAAAAGTATTTGTTTGTGCATTAGGTTAATATTTACAAAGATTACTCTCTTAAACTTTACTAGGATTCACATAAACTGACAAACATTGCTTGCTTTATTTTTAATTTAGTTTTGACATCTTCTTAGTCCTACAAGCATTCCCTAATAAATTACTCACAGTATTTACGTTTCATTTATATTTGTATATTTGTTTATTTAATTGATATGTACACACTTTTTTATTGATCAGAAACAAAAACAAATAAAAAGCGTTCGTCGTTTAGTTCATTTTATTTTGTCGAACTTTACCTGTACTTTATTCTACTTTGCACCCACTCTCGCACTTTTGACATCTCTCTCCCACACACACACACACACACACGCGCGTGTAGGTGAGCATTTTGCTCTCAATTTCTTAAGCTCTCAGCTGCTTTAACGCTGCGTTGCCTCTGCCGCCGTC
Organism: Drosophila neotestacea; assembly: GCA_035044365.1. Classification (NCBI taxonomy): domain Eukaryota; kingdom Metazoa; phylum Arthropoda; class Insecta; order Diptera; family Drosophilidae; genus Drosophila; species Drosophila neotestacea. The sequence goes on from JAWNMD010000153.1 coordinate 203,540, forward strand.
GCAGTCGCAGTCGCAGCCGCTGCTTAATGCCCACGCAAATTATTTTATTGCTGAGCTTTTTACTTTTTGCGTGTTGATTTTAGAGCAGTTGTTGTCAAACGCATGCATATACAGATTGTGTGTGTATATACATACATATGCATGTATTGGTATTTACACAGAACAAAATAATGAATCTAAATTTCAAGTTTAAAATATGTACATTCTTTTAGCTTGAATTTTTAGACCCTGTACTTTAAAAATGTACAAAAGTTTTGTCCCAAAAAACCTGCGTAACAGGCAGAAGGAGGCGTGGCAGACCCCATAAAGTACATATATTCTTGATCAGCATAAACAGCCGAGTCGATATAGCCATGTCCGTCTGTCTGTCCCTTTTTACCACGCCCCCCTCCGCCCCTTGAAATTGAAATACAAAATTTTGAATTACAAGAGATGCATCTTGATTTTTTGTATATGGGCACTTCAAGGATGACGAAAGCGACATTTGTACGCCTTTAAAATAAATAAAAGAAAAAAATGGAAAAATGTACATTTTTTACATTTTAATTGCAATTAATGAACACTATTTTTATTATAGAAAAAACCCAAGCTTCGCTAACTTGACGTATTTGAATTATTTAAAGAAAACAAAGTAAATCGAACGCGACAAAAATGAAAGTCACATTTAACTTTATCTCGGAAAATGCAAAAGTCTGCGAAATATGGCGAGTAATGTGGAAGTAAATAATCTTAAATCATAACAAAATAATGCAGCTTTCCATTAATAGGAATTACTTTGATGTAAATTAATTAATTTGTTTATTTTACACAGCATGTAAGGCATTTGTGACGCGACATGACGAACGTGACAAGATTTCCACTAAGATTAAGGGGTTATTGATCTTTGTGTAAATTAATGTAGATTAACTTTTTTGGAAATAAAAAAACGAATTTATCAAGATTGAAGAGTTTTCTTTGAATTTGGATTAGATTTTTGGCAATTCAAGAGACATTTTGTGAAATAGTCCTTATATTTCATACACACCATTTCACAAGTCCATTTTATCCAAATCATGCAATCAATTAATTTATGTGTCAATTGCTTAAATAAATAACATGAATACGTTTCTGAAGGAAAATTTCACAAGATGTGAGTGTGCGATTAATTTATTCGTTTTTCGTCGTGGTGGACCTTTTGACGGATTTGCCTATATATAATATTATTATATTATGGTCCGTACCTGTCCTGAACATTTTATTCCAATCGGATGTTACGGGCAAAAGTAAGAAGAAGAGACGCTAGCGACCTCTATGTTTATCAACTGATATCTTCGTAGTTGCGCCATCTATTGTAATTTCTGGTACGCAACATTAAAGAACTATCTATAGTGAAGCTTTGCCTCCAAAAATTACAGGGTCTTCTACTGTCGAGCTTGCTCCACTGCATTTTATTATTACTAAATTAGTAGTGACGCTATATTCTTGCCGACCCTGAGACGCGTCTTAAAAACGTCACAACCGGCTGACAATTGTCTAAATTTATAGACTTACGTATACAATATACATTTGTAATTGATGTACATATATATGTATATGCGTTTTTAAATGCATACATGATGTATACTTAGGTAAATACATAAATAACAATATTGTCATTTTTATTGCGGAATTCTCAAAAGTTTACAACTATTCATACGTGCTCACATACATATGTATACATACGTATGTATATATATGTTTTTGTCAATATTGAGCTAGTTTCAATGCAAACAGCAAAAAAAAGCTGAATGAAATGAAATATTAAGAACAAAAGAGGAACAGTAGTAGCTACCTGTTGTTGATGTTCTTGCTGTCCATTCGGTTTTTTAGCGGTAAATGCAGATTTTGGGGGTGTCCCCAAATTCCAAGTATACAGTTTGTTATAGTCGATAAGCCCCACCAGAAAATCACAAAACTTCCTAGGTATTTTTTGGCTGTCACGCAGTGTTATATTGCATTAATTGAACCTCCCTTCCTTACATAATACGTTACGCACTTCGTGACAAAATTATAATACCCTCTTTAAGAGTATCAAAAGATGACGTCTTATTCGCTGCGCTGCTCTCTCAGTTTTTGGCACTAGCGTAGGCGTATAAAAAGCATTGATTTGACCGACGTCTTTTGTTTGTGTGTAGGCGTCTTTTATTTGCTTTATTTGTGTAGTGTGTGTGTGTGTGTGTGTATGCGTGTTTAGGGTTCACTTTAGATGGCATACTTGTTGTTCTTGTTATTGCACTGATTGTTAAGCTAAACTACTTCCGCTGCTCAAAAGGATTTCCGACTCGCTCTTTTGGTTAGCTCTTCAAATGAAGGATGAAGAGAGTCGTGAACATGCATTTGAAATGCAAAGCAGAGCAGAGAGAAGCCACGCCTACTTCTTTTCATTCTTCCTTTATGCACTAGTTTTCTTTACAATTTGCGGCAAAATGAAACCAAATTTTCAGCTTGAAAACACAAACTTCCAGCATTGATGCATGTGAAATTAAAAGGCAGGTTACGTTGGTTACGCTTTATACCCACCAGTGTTGCCAACTTTAGATACAACCAAAAAAAAACTTTTCAGAAAAAAGCTAAATAAAAATATATGTAAAATATAGAAATGACAAGTAAGCAGCGATCGAAAGAACCCACAAAAAGACGAACTCTGCTTACAGATATTTTTTTTGTTTGCGACTTAAAATTCTCAACTGGTTCCAACAATGCAAGCATGAGATTTCGCTGAGTAAGTTAGCAAAATGATGATAGAGACTGGCATTTCTTGAAACATATATACGAAGCCTTCTTCCTAGTCTTTTAACAAGTGTTTTTGTGTTTTCTTTCTAAAAGTAGATCTTGAATCAGCTACACACCCTTTATTTTTTCCATGATTATAATTACATATATTAATCTTATTTTTATAAAAAATTGTTTAGAACATTTCGTTCTATTAGAATGTTAAATAACTTTCACAGTTTTCACGATATGAAATCCTGAAATTCTCATTCAGCGATTCTATAAAATTGTTCAGTAACTTAGGGTTCCTTATTAATAAAATGTAAATGGCAAATTTGACGGTAAGAAACTGCTTTGACAACACTGATACACACCCACATCTATCATCCTCCCATTAATTTGCAGCTGACCGACTTTGACAGAGAGAGTCCAAAATAAAGTGTGTCAAATACTGAAATTTGTATATTTTCACAGACAGCCCAAAAGTGTGCAACAAAAATGAAAGAAAAAAACGTACCTTGAGCAGTGTAAGAATCTTTTGCGACAGATCATAATCAAAATTGGAATATTTCGAGCCACTCATATCGTAAATGAAAACAAGTCCAGCACGCTGCGTTTCCGTATCCTGTAACGCACAGTCCAGCTGATAGACAATACCCTGTAATGTTGTCGTATGCGACGCACTCAACGGACTGTGCCGATTGGCAGTGAAGAGCGCAATTGCTGCTCCGCTCGAAGTGCGCGCCGGCTAAAAGAAAATAAATAATAAACAAATACGGTTAACAAAAAACAGACGATAAAAAAAAACAAGATACTAAATATAAATGCATGTGCAGTGAATCAAAAAATTATGGGCACAACTCTTATATTATAGTTTGTCATATAATTACTTTTAAAGCAGTTAAATTATGGAAAAAGTTAAAGATATAATTTTAACTAGGAATTGATTTAATAACACCAGTTTACAGCCACTTTTGCTCTTAGCCCAAAGTATTTTTCCCGTATAGATTTTGACCTCCTAAACATGAAAAAGTATGTTAAAAATTTTTCTATGGTGTAGTTTTTGCGATATTATTTTTTTAAATTTTTTCATAGGTGACTCAGCTTCTTCGAGTATAAATCGTAAACGCGACTACCGTTTTCAACAAAATTAGGTTTTAACTAAAGGTAATGAAATTTTCTAAAACTTTTTCATTCAAAGTTTTTAAATCAGCTCGATCTTCATAATGTTTGAGCCTCTTAAAGTTGAAAAATTCAATTTTTTTGCGAAAAAAAAACACAAAAAGGGGTTCAAACAAAAATTCATAAAGTATATTTAACGCAAAATTAAAAAAAAAAATGATGCAGACATAGAGCTTGAATTCTCCCGAGTAAAACAAGCTATCGTTCACAGAAATCGGTGGATTAACTATTGAGTAATACGACTTTTAATGGAAAAACACAAGTTCTAAAAATGTATATTTATCGCTTTTCGTGCGATACTTCAATATGCAACACAAGTGCGATACACGTATATCGCACGAAGATATCCAATATCGATATTAACTATTGAGTAATACGACTTTTAATGGAAAAACACAAGTTCTAAAAATGTATATTTATCGCTTTTCGTGCGATACTTCAATATGCAACACAAGTGCGATACACGTATATCGCACGAAGATATCCAATATCGATATTGAAGTATCGCACGAAAAGCGATAAATATACATTTTTAGAACTTGTGTTTTTCCATTAAAAGTCGTATTACTCAATAGTTAATCCACCGATTTCTGTGAACGATAGCTTGTTTTACTCGGGAGAATTCAAGCTCTATGTCTGCATCATTTTTTTATTTTTAATTTTTCGTTAAATATACTTTATGAATTTTTGTTTGAACCCCTTTTTGTGTTTTTTTCGCAAAAAAATTGAATTTTTCAACTTTAAGAGGCTTAAACATTATGAAGATCGAGCTGATTTAAAAACTTTGAATGAAAAAGTTTTAGAAAATTTCATTACCTTTAATTAAAACCTAATTTTGTTGAAAACGGTAGTCGCGTTTACGATTTATACTCGAAGGAGCTGAGTCACCTATGAAAAAATTTAAAAAAATAATATCGCAAAAACTACACCATAGAAAAATTTTTAACATACTTTTTCATGTTTAGGAGGTCAAAATCTATACGGGAAAAATACTTTGGGCTAAGAGCGAGACACAGATAATTCTTTTGTAAACTAGTGTAATAGTTATATTTATACATTAAAAATAAAACTCCAGTCATTGGCAACCCTTTCCATACTTAAGTTTGTTTTTTAACATTTATTAGGTTATATTTGAATTGTTTATTTAAAAAAGTTAGTTATTAATCAACTGAACGATATTTGACCTAAAATGTATAGAAATTAATATCAAACTCAAAACCTTTTACATAAATTTTAACTGGACTGTTGAAAAACGAGCAGTTAACTCAGAAAAAATTATGGAAGCATTTTTAATGAGAACACTTTTTTGGGTAAGGTTTTTGCTGAGTATAATAAGAGAGCTAAATACTCGTTCTTTAAAGAAATAAAAAAAAGACACTACTACTGCAAAAATTAAAAAACGAATTTTAAAATTTAAATTAATAATTTTTGTTTCTAGAAAATATATACTTTAACCAAAAATGATTAATTCCAATAATCGTTTACTTATGAAAAATATAGCGCAAGCTAACTTTGGCGCGGCAAAGTTTGGATACCCTTGCAGTGCCCTGTGTAAGCCGTCAGATTTTTACAAAATTTGATAAATGTTGATTTCGAACCGATCGTTCCTATGGCAGCTATATGATATAGTAGTCCGACTTACACCAAATTTGGTCAGCCTGTATAAAACTTAATCAAACACACAATGTGTATATTTGGTTGAGATATTTTGAGAAACAAAAAAGATTTTCATACTAAATGTTGTTTTCGAACCGATCGTTCCTATGGCAGCTAAATGATATCGTAGTACGATTTACACCAAATTTGGTCAGCCTTTTTAAAACTTAATCAAACACACAATGTGTATATTTGGTTGAAATATCTTGAGAAACAAAAAAGTTTTTCATACTAAATGTTTATTTCCGACCGATCGTTCCTATGGCAGCTATATGATATAGTTATCCGATCAGGCCGGTTCCGACATATGTACTGCGTGCAGCAATAAGACCTGTACCAAGTTTCATCAAGACAGCTTCAAAACTGAGAGACTAGTTTGCATAGAAACAGACGGACAGACGGACAGACAGGCGGACAGACGGACATGGCTATATCGACTCAGCTCGTCGCCCTGATCAAGAATATATATACTTTATGGGGTCTGTGAGGCTTCCTTCAATGCGTTACACATTTCGTGACAAAATTATAATACCATATGCAAGGGTATAATAATGATAGTTAAAGAAAGTAAAAAATTTTCTTATCAAAAAGATAGAAAAGAAAGACTTGTGGAGATTGTTATAATATATGATTACATATTGTGGAATCCACGAATACATATCACACATCTTCTTTAACCTTAATAACGACTTTCAATCAAATTAAAACTTGTGTCGGGGCCCATTTATTATTTTCAAAATATAACAGGTAAACTAACAATATCGTGAATGTTAATTAGTAATTTCTTTAAGTGTGCCATTACTTTTTTAATTCACTTCATATGCTTGATCAATCATTGTGGAGTGGAGTGTGGAGTGTGGAGAGGGGAGTGGAGTTACGTACCAGTATTGTAAATTTGCCAGTTTGTAGCTCGGAGCGCAATGGCTCCACATCCGGATCAATATTGTATAAGTATTCCCTCTGGCGTATCTGCTCATGTTGTTCATAGAGAGATACGGCCCGTGGTATATCAAACTTACGGGCGTATAGAAATTTCACGGCTGTCGTGTGCGAGATGTGACGCCTAATGGGCAATGATGACGATGATGACAATGATGTTGCTCCCACTATTGTTGTTGTTTGTAATTGTGTTTCTGGGACAACTGTTGTTGTTGCTGTTGCTGCTGCTGCTGCTTGTTGTTGTGGTTGTGTATTATTGCTGTTATTGGTATTTATGGTGATGTGGAAATTGGATGTGCTGGCGTTCGAGGAGTTGCTCGATGAGGAGGCAGTTGTTGCTGTTGCTGTTGTTGTTGTTGTGCTGCAATTTGCGCCTAAATTGTTGCAGAGATCAATGAATTGTTTGACAGCCTGTGAATGAATTAATGCAAATGCAAAATGTTGAAAAAATATGCATAACAAATCAAATATAATGGAGATGCTAGTTGTTTTATTTACGAGATCAGTTTCAAATAAAATAAATGAGTCATTTACCCAAGAAGAAGGAATAAACATTATATAAGGAACACAACATTTTAATAACAATAATACATTTTCTATTTCTGGATATTTGTATACCCTTGCAGAGGATATTTGAATTTTGACACGAAACGAGTAACGCATTGAAGGAGGCCTCACAGACCCCATAAAGTATATATACTTTGGAGCGCCAAAGTTAGTTTGCTCTATATTTTTTTGTAAATTTATACAAATAATTCCAAATATATGTAAATTCAAAATATCATGTAGAAAAATACTTAAATAAGATACATATGGCAAATTATGTTGATATTTAGAGACATATTTGGTAATTGAGATACATTTGAAAAGCTAAGTTGATCTTTAAATTTTACATATTTACAACACGATATTTTCCTATGTCTAGCCCAATTTATTTAAAACCATAATAGGTTTTAAACTTGCTATCGTAATTATTGATATATTGTTATATTTTGCAATTGTAGACAGAGTCTTATTCAATCTTTCTTTAAGTCTATTCCAAAGTTCAGTTTCACTTTAGAAAAAAATAAAGCATTGCTTTTGAAAAGTTATAGAATAACAAAATATTCACATTAAAAGCTTCAAGGTCAACATCAACTCAAAATGTTTCTTCTCATTTTTGGAAGTAAAATTTCGAAAATGTTAGCTAAATTGATCAAATGAATATTATATTTCATACAATAGTTTTTCAGCCATTTTTCGCTCTTGAGAGAAAGAAAATTTAACTTTCTTGAGGAAAACTAAGAATTAGGCTTTAAAATAGTGAAATATTTCCAAATTAAAAATTGAAGAAGTGAACTAATATACATTTGTTTATTAAATACATTTTACAATACCCAAGTTACTTCAACGCATTTGCCAAAGATGATTGAGGTTCATAAGTAAGATCCTATCAATCAAAAAAGTTCTCTATAGATTGAAATCAAATCAAAATTTAAATCAGGCAATTAATTACATTGTAGAGTTCTTAAATAACACTCATTTTCATTTATAAATCATTCTGAAATAGAGTACTGTTTATTATCTGAGCTATGATTTATGGGACAGAATAATTGATGATATGGATTTTAAAATATTTTATGCGTTTACTTTCACAGTATAATAAACAGCAATGTCTGTGCACATGTTGATTGCACTCACTGTTCAATTACGCAATTAAATGCTATTATATTAATGATGAATACAATGGCCTTACGAGTGATTAGATTGATAGATTTCAATAGAAAAGCGATAAGCATATGGAGGCAATTGCAGCAATAACCTTGGAGCTATAAAACTGTGAAATCAGGTCAATAAACCAGTGTCAACCATACGAAACTCCTTAGAATTGTTTGTGTAAATACCGTAAGCACAATTTCTATCCAAATCGTATTATCTCACCCAACCCGAATAATCTTGAGGTCATTAACAATGCAAATTTTTAGAAGGCAAATGGTAAATCGAGCAAAAACTGGAACGAAAAGCTTTAAAATGAATTTCATATTTACAGTCGCTATCAAAAATATGACAGGCATACATATAAGTACATAAGTATTCTTCCATATGCAATGTAAATATATTGTATGTTGTTGGCATGTAGAGAGTTTAAACATGTTCCTCATCATATTTTGACAAGCAACTTGAGCATTGCGAAAATCCAAGAACGCATCGCTTTAAAAGGCAAATAAATGATTATTAAGTATACGCAGTAGTATACATTATATACCCTACAGAAAATACAACAATGTACATTATGTTTGTGCCATGCAAAAATAAGAATATCACGAAATATTATGTGAATTCTTATATACAAATAACAAGGAACACAGTTACGTTAGCTGCGCTTTAGCGCTTAAATGAGTTTCTACGAATCTGATGAGTTCCGCTTAATATTTAAAAAGTTTCCAAACCAGTGAAGTGAAAAGCATCAAAAACAAACGTTTTCAAATGAAAACAAAATTACATTTCCAAAGAAATTTAATATTTTCATTTGCTATCGACAAAAAGAGGTAACTGAAAATATCAATAATGAATGATTTACCAAGAAACAAGATTTCCACATAAATTGAACAATTTCAAGCCATTGATAGAAATCTTTGTGTAGATACATCTGTTCATTTCAGTTTTGTTCCCTTCTGTTTCACAGTAAAGGGCAACTGATATCTTTTTACACAGTTCTTGATAAATGCCAATTTGGCAAACCGCATATCAAAATCTCAACACGTTCCACTGAATGACTCGTCAGTTATCAGACAAGCGAGTTACCCCCCTCTTTCACTAACCGAACCAAGCGATGAGTACAATACAAATACTCGAACTTCAACACACGTACATCTTGACAGTTCCGCATAAAAGCCGCAAAAATATATGTACATACATATAATATTAATGTTTATCTAATTGGCTTTTCCTAAAAATATATATATATAAGTACATATATTTTAAAAAGCACAAAATTCACAATTTTCCGTGAATTGGTTGGGGCACAATTGTTAAAGGGAATACCGCTTTATAATGAGACTTGAGTGTGAGTATAAGTTTGACTACTCATCAAATTTGAGTCCAATTAGCATTTGGCTTTTGCTTCCGTTTTATGGCGAACATTTCTTTGAATTCAATTGGGCCAAAGTGCAGAAGAAGAAGCGAGCGAGAGAGAGAGAGAGAGAGAGAAAGAGAGAGGATTCACTCGTTATCAGGCATTGTATTATTCTTTTCACAGTCATCACTTCCTATTCGTATTCTCCACTTCCATTTCTGCTTGATTGTATTCATTCATGTGTTTTACAGTGGCTAATTAGATACTTAACATGCGGGAAACGAATTCGAATCGTTTCTTGAAAGAATTACGTAGGGATAAGAATAATGATAGGGGCGTAACCTAATCGCTGACGCCACCCACCTGTTCCCGGCTGCGTCGTCGCTGGTAGAGATGCACCATTTTCGATCAATTTTCTCACACACACACAAAACAAACAAGAAAATAAACACACAATTAGTACAATTTGTACTACAGAAGTTTATATATTACACTATGTATATATGTATATATATATTTAATATGTTTATCGGTATAATCCGGCGACACTGAAATTCACGACGCGACGCTTTCAATGTTTCTTTTATTACTGAAACAGAAAAAACGCAGCGCGCTTCTCGATCTACCAGCGAATTAAACAACGAAGCACACAGCAACAACAACAATACTAACGAAAAGCCACAAAAGCAACAACAACACAAACAAATGCTGATAGCAAGCTCTGCCGATGTTGACGTTGACGTCGCTGCCCTGATGACTAGCTTCTTCCGAACCGAGAGCCGAGTCATGCTAACGAACTTTATTGAACTGCACATTGCATTGGGACAGCCCACGACACGACGCTGACACGAAGAACTCAACGAACGAGCGAAAGAATTGAACGAATGAACGACAAACGAACAGAGGTATGGGGATCGATGGAGATGGACAGGAACAATTCTGAGAAACAAATCCAACAACGCATGCGCCGCTCCGCTCTGCTCAAAAAGCGTTAGCTGACACTCATCGTCACCATTCCACAGTGGGTCCCATACAAACATCACGTGCCACAAGAAATGAAAGCTAACCAAACAATACAATACCAATGCAACATTTTCCCACTGATCTGCATTTTATATGAAATCGATATTTTCGATTAAACTTAATGCCCTTACTGCACTGCATGAGCAATCTGAATTATCGATACTCATCGACACTTTTCTTCCCTTCCTCATTCCGAAGAATAAGTAAAATAATGTAATTTCCTCACTGATGTGCATTTTTATAAGAAATCGATCATTTCGATATAAATGCAACTTTGTGTCCTCACTGTATGATGTTATCACTGGCACCGCATTCGCGTTTTTAACAAATTACTTCAATAATAACTATTTATTAATCAAAAAAAAAAAAAACAAACAAATATATGAATGGTTAACCATACTATTTATATTATTCACACAAATTGAAAATCTAATTGTGTGCGCAACCTGTTTTATTTGTTCTGGTTTTGTATATAGCTTCAATTAAAAAGCTGAACTTTGGCCCTATAATGCCCCTTATTTGTCGATTTAGCGCGCTATTTTGCACAGATCAATTTTAGTTCAACAGCTATGGTTTTGCTTTCTGTTTGGACAATTCGAACCACTGTGCTTCATAAGCGTCAGCGTCGTTGTCTCTACTAACATACCGAAAATTTGAGTCATCACTTTGGCTTGCCCCATATGTCACCGATGCTGCTGCTTCTGGTGCTGTCGCAGTCGGCGTCGGCGCACAGGAGTTTTATAGCATTTGTGCCGTCATGGCACACAATACAGATTCATTTATGCACTGAGAAAAATGGTGTACTGTTTTAGAATGTATACTTCAAAAAATTATAAATCTATTTTGAATGCATTATGAATTGAATAAGTTTAAAATATCGAAATAAAAGTGAAATTCTCAATATTTAATCAATTTTAATTTACAAATGTTTCTAGAAACGTTGTATATAGTTACTATAGATCATTTAAAGTGTCTGACTTAAACTAAAAAAAAAACAACGGGCGGAATATACTGAAGTCAGCTTATAATATTAAATATTTGTAATATCACTGTCATAGAACATAGAAATTTTTCAGAAGAGACACTTCGTGTTAGAAAATGATAACTAAACAGTTACTATTGTAATGAGCTTTCTCTCCAAAGAACTATCTCAAGACAATTAATAAATATTATAAATAGCAATCGATTGCGAAATACATTTAAACGAAAGTCTATCATTAACGGAGTTAATTTCCGTAAAAGTATATCAAAGTTAAATTTTATTTCAAAAATAAACACAATACAAATAACTCTTTTTTTAGCCAGTGTACGTGCGATTGTTGACTGTAAAAGATTCATTAAGAACAGAAGTGACACGGACCTGACGCTGAAGAGAATGAAAAAAGAACAAACGTACCTATCTGATGAAACATCTTTCCACGTATGACGAGTATGATAAACAGCATTATAAATAAAGTATCTGACCTTAGCCAATATTACGTAACATTTAAGGGGAATAAAACAATGAATGCTAAGAGAGATGCTGATTCAGTATATGTTTGTAATAGTCTCTACACTCTTTTGCCCAGTGTAGACAGATGATGATAAATTTAACAAGACACGTTGGTAGAGTGCGTCACCTTTTTTATGGTCTGATCGCCCATTGTTTCCACGAATTATCATTATCGATACAGCTTCAACTGACCATCATAACTCATGAAATACTAGAAAGCCAAACGATCTCCAAAAAAAAAAGACTTTAAAAACAATAAAAGAGTGGATGGGTAGTCCCCCTTGTACGAAATTTGTAATAAAATAAAGTGTATCTAAGGTCAGAGACATTTCTCGATTCTTCTGAGAAGATTCCCCATATTGGAAATTAATTTCGTGTAAATCATATTCCAAATTATTGCTGATCATATTTATAACGTCACTTTACTACCTCATCTATCCACGGGATGTGTGTGTGTGTGTGTGTGAGAGAGTCTGTGCTTAGACCTGGTCAGCTTTAATGGATGACTGTATCTAATTTTAGCCATCTGTTTGGGGGTGTGTTGGCGGCTTTCACTTTTAAACGCCTTTAGCCAATAGGCTTATCAGTGAACAGCTTGTGACCAAGGTAAAAAAAAATTGTGCTAGCTCGTTATACCCTGCATACGAGTTGTAGTAAATGTGGCGTGTTTGACAATGTGAAGCAATTGTATGAAACAGATAAGTAAAGATATCATTGTCTTTATAAAATTAATTTAATTTAATATAGTTAGAATTGACGCAATAAGTTGTTGTCACTATGAGTGTCTTTATGACATTACAAGTACCTACATTGATTTGTAAATAATATAATATAATATTAAAATTATTCAACGAAATTTAAAAAAAGTTTTTAGGTTTTTTCGGTCTGATGTAGATACAGGGTGACTCCTAATCGGGCAATAGCTACCCTAATAAAAAGGTTTAGCTATATAACCCTTTAAAATTGGTAATTAGAAAAAACGCTGTTAATTTAATTAAATACGCTTTTGAGGCATAAACTGATTTTTATTTAAATTACAAAATGCTAGCAATGTTTCCTTGAGTACAGAAATGTATGAAAGAAATAGTATTTGCTAGTCTGTCAAGTCTTTGAATGTCAAGTGTACTGAGCTTGTTCAGTTTTCTTTTATTATTTTCTAAATTTTTTTTTTGCTATTTTCTCGAGTAAATAAAGGAAATGAAAAGTCGCCGACACAAACGCAAACATATCTCCTTCCCTCTATCCTCTAAGTTCTCCCCACACCAAAAATCACCGTCTCAACGTGTCCACAATTTGTTGCTAAACATGTTGCAATATAAACATGGAGGCCAAATTGTTTAACAATATGTACATATATGTAAACAAATTTGTAAGAATTGTTGTTTAACAAAGATTGTACCGTCAATTAACCGTACATACAACTAAATTTGTGCATGTGTGCGTGTATGTGAAGTGAAGAGCATTTCCGGTTCCGACACGTTCAACGCGGAACGTGCGATGCCTTAAATTATTGGCCATTAGCTCTGAAGCGAGTTAATAGAGCAACAAGTGAAACGTTTTTTGCGGCGAACCGCTTTCAAAGCTCTCATAACTGTGCATGCAAAGTAACAGCAACAGCCCCAAGAAGAAGATGAAGTAGAAGTAGAAGAAGAAACATTCTAAAACTGTAAACGGCTTTGAAACATGCACGAACTAAAAGAAAAAGAAAGAGTTAAAAGACTTGCCATAGATTAAAGTTGAACGTACGCTGAAGAGAGAAGATACTCTTCTGCATGACAGTTTGTAGTCTATAATGTTCTTTGATTGAGGCGCCTCGAACCATGGGCACAGATCAGGAAGGGAGTTACGAAAGAGGGGAAACGAAGAGAGAGGAGTAATGAAGGTATTCGTTTCAACCTTGCTGCAATCGTGTTCACGTTGTTGGCTAATCAGCGATCGATGATCATACATTTGGTTGTCAGTTGTTGAATAGTGACTAATCAGTGAATATGATCAGAGTATGAACTTAACGCTAAACGTGATCGGTGATCGGTGATCGGTTACAAATGGCCAATGAATGAATTTGATCATGAATTATTGCAACGGGTTATGAAATGATCATTTGATTGCATCAGCATCAGTTTCCAGCTACTGTTCATACGTTGAACTGGTAACAGCAAAGACCTCAATAAATGCTTCAGAATAGAATCAGAATTCAATCTATATCAAATACGATCACTCTGCATTTATGTTATGTATGTCGAATCGTCGGGGAACTCATTTGCCCTGTAATTGTACTCAATTGGTATGTTATATGATAGTAGTATCTTTAAATTAACCGATTCTAATCTGATATTCTATAGTGATCACTCCGACGGTATTGCAGTTCATGTGTGAACTCATTGGCCCTTTATATAATAATCATATTCTAATCGAATCTTCAATCATTATAATTGATTTATATAGATGTAAAAATATAACATGTGTTTTCTTTTAGTTGTCAGATATGACAAAAATCTATTGGGTTATGTGTTCTAAAGACACTTATTTAAATTTTTACACTCCAATTGAATCGCTTCTAGTAAATTTAATTAAAAGTGGAGATCTGTTCAGATTTCTGCGAGATCAACTTATTACTCTGTAGTTATATGTACGTCCCTTTCACGAATATCCCTTAAATTTGCATAGAGTCCTGTCTTTAGTCATTCGAACTTTGAATTCATTCAGCAAGCAATGAGCTGTAATTGTTCAACAATTTGTTTAGTCTGATTCATTCCACATTCAGTGGCATATGTGGCATGCAGGATATTGCTGGCAGATTGCCGCATTTGACACCAACACGGATACATCCGTTGTTTTTAGTGGCACCAGAACTGACGGCCATTTGCCAGAGTTTTCACAGTTTCCACAATCTGTGGCATCATCGAACAGCGACCGGAAATGGACGCCGGTTGCATTGTGCGTGCCCAAAGGGGTGGCTGCTGTATGAATGAGGGAGGGGCAAAGGGGGTTCGCGGGACTGGCAACACTTTCGCATAGCTTTCAAAAATGCTCTTGAAAGCACATTTAATGTGCTTCCGCTTTGTGCGCAGTCGCGTGGAGATTAATAACTAACAGCCAACTAACCGCTTCGGTTATTACAGTTTATAAACTGGAACTGGAACTAGACAGAGACAGAGACTGCAATATTTTATCTCTCGCTCTTCAGTTTCCTATCGCTTTTTTGCATATGAACAACACAATTTTCAGGAAAATTGAATTTGCGTGCCAAATGATGTCGGTTCGCCAATTCAGACATAATCCGAGACTACACGTATGTACACATATACAGGGTCCGGCACTCGAAGTGTAACCTATTCAAAAGACCATAAAATCGGTTAGGAAAATAATTTTCATTTATTTCAAATGACAGAATATGTGAAAATTATCAAAAATTCAGAATCCATTCACTTTGACTCGCTATGACCACTTTTGACCTTGACTATTGCCCTGAGATGATCCAAAACCGAATCGCAAGTTACCCGAACGTAACTTCCCGGTATTTAAGCCCATTCTTGGAGAATGGCTTTCTTCAGCGTATCGAGGGTTGTGTATTTTTTAGTTCGGACCTTGCTTTCCAAAATGGCCTAGAGAAAATTTTCTATTGGATTTGCGTCTGGTGTATTCGAGATCCATTGTGTGGTCGAAGTGAAGCCCAAAACGTTGTTTTTTAACCATTCTCGGCTCTTTCGCGCTTTGTGAGACGGTGCCGAGTCTTGTTGAAGCGTCCATGGTCTGCGACCGAAATGTTTGTCTGCCCACGGCTTCAAAGTAGCCTTAAGAACATTTTCCCGATAGTATGGCGCATTTACTTTGACGCCAGGCTCAATAAAACCGTTAAAAAGCGCTTTTTGGCGGTTACAGCGGCCCAAACCATTATTTATGGCGGGTGCTGCTTTCTGGTGGCCAACCGATGAATCAAATTCTCGTATGAAAGGTTTGTCAAGAAAACTCTATCATTTTGGGAGTTTACAAATTGCTCAATTAGAAAAATTTTGTCGTCAGAAATCAAGAATATTCGGAAATTGACAGCTATCGGCCAAGCGAAGCAGCTCCTTTGCTCTTTAAAGTCTAACTTTTTGCTGTATCGGAGTAAGATCATGCGCCTTTTGAAACTTGTAAGGCTTGACCTTGAGCTCATTTTTCAATATGCGTCGGATGCTGCGATCGGATACTTTTAGATCTGTAGCCATTTGATTGGCACTTCGTCGTGGATTTTGCTCAATCCGCTTCTTCACTTTTTTAACCATCTCAGGTGACGTTGCAGTTTTTTGATGACCACCTCCATGGCGTTTTTCGATGCTACCAGGATCATTATAACGATATATGGTGCGATAAACAAAAACTTTATTTACTTTGAGGTTTTTGAGCTTACGAACAATCGCTGGTTGTGATTTTCCAGCTAAATATAAAGCAATCACACTATTACGTTTGAATTCCATCGCCCATAACTTTTTTTTTCGTTCAGTTTTATCAAAATGCTTTTCTACGCTTGTACACAATACTTAGAACTATCAATTAGCAAATTTTCAAATCGCTGATGCCACTGTAATAGATGCGACAACGGTCTGAAATTGGTTACACTTCGAGTGCCGCACCCTGTACATACATACACACATATACATATGTACATGTGTGTGTTATATATTTAGATGCAGATGTATTATGTATATGGTGTGGAGTGAGTAAACGGAACTGAACATCCAAAAACCAGAAACCAGACAAATGTTAAGAAAAACGATTCAATTAGAAAACAGATTGCCACAACAGCTGTAAATAAATAATAAATAGCCAGCCAGGAAAAAACAAGTTAAAACAAATATTTGTAACACCCTTTCTATTGGATATTAGAGCTTCACAAGTTCTTAATAGAAATTAATCAATATGTATAAAAGACAGCAATCACATTTATTATCACTTTCTTTGTACCGTAGAGCTTTATTGTCTTACTGCAACAACAACTTTGATCTAAGCTTTTAAGCAACAATAGTTTATGCATGTGTAAATAAATTAACTTGCTAAATTCAAATCAATTCAGCTTTCTCAGGCTTCAAACTTTATAGACACACACAAACATAGAGATTTATATAGATAGTTCTAAAGAAGAATTGGAAATCAGAAAGAGAGAGGAATAGAGAGAGAGAAGTTTGCATCTGACAGCTGAGCGAAGTTGAGCTGAATTTGAGTGAGGAGAGGCAAAGGTGGACAAGACCAAAGGCAACAAAAACTAATGAAGCTCGTCTATAAATAGCGCAACAAAAACAAAACACAAACAAAAAAAGCAAAAGAGGAAGATGAAAAATAAAACAAGCCTGGCAACTGCAACTGCAAGTGATGGAAGCGAGCAAAGAAGACAATCTC
Organism: Drosophila neotestacea; assembly: GCA_035044365.1. Classification (NCBI taxonomy): domain Eukaryota; kingdom Metazoa; phylum Arthropoda; class Insecta; order Diptera; family Drosophilidae; genus Drosophila; species Drosophila neotestacea. The sequence goes on from JAWNMD010000153.1 coordinate 220,996, forward strand.
AAGTCAACGTCAAAAAGAGACTCGCTAAAGTTGAAGGATAGTGTAAAAGAAGAGGGAGGAATAAAGGGGGAAGAGAGCATTATCGCCTGATGATGCACAAAAACCACAGTGCAAAAAGTATGTGTAAGTAAATTGAGACAAAACTGAGAAAGTTATTTCGATAACAAAAATACTATTTACAGTGGCAAAGTAAAGTCTCATATAATTTGAAATTCAGCAGCCAATCAATCCAAAAAAAAACTAATTATGCAGTATTATTCTAAATAAAAAAAATATACTAAAAAAAAAAAAAATTCACATTTAACTAAAACTTAAAAGCAATTAAAATCTGAAATTGTAGGACTATTAATAATACAAATGTAAAAATGCCTTATATCAATTCTACATATTAAAACTTTTGTTCATTTCAAGCTCAAGTTATTTTTAAAAAATGTGTTACAAATGGTAAAATGACTTACATTCATTTTTTTTATTAAGTATTTTGTCTATTTACTTTAAATGGTTTTTGGTTAATTTTTTGTTAAATATGGATTTCTAAACAAAAACAAAAAAATTCAAATACTGCATCATTACATTTTGAGATTGGTCCCTAGACTTCTATGAGACTAGACTTCTATGAGAGTGTAAATTGAGTGGGGGGTATGTAGACTTTAGTTTTTCACTGTATGTAAATGAGTAGCTTAGAAGAGGGGCAGTGTGTGTAAGAGAGAGAAAGCACCTTGGCCATACACAGGAACAGGCGTCGATGACAGCTGCTCGCATAATCATATTCCCCTCCTTGTTTATCCTTTCTCTGCTGAGGCTGCTGCATTTTTGCCGTCCACAATCTCATTTATCAAACACACACACTTTTCACATATGCAAAACAACCGAACGAACAGGAAAAAAAAGAAAGCACTATGAGAATGCCATAAAAATAAACAAATTATTGATCAACTTGTAAGTGCACAATAAATTCGGTTTTATATGTAGAGAGATATTGATATTTGTGGTTTTCTGGTTATCCCAGCATAAACAAAAAAGACAAAATCACAGCGCGCCCGCGAGATCAGCAGCAGCAAAGAGACAAGAGATGAACAACGCGACGCGGCTGCGACGACGACGACGACTGATGATGGGGCCAGAAGCAGGCAGCAGCAACCAGCAACAGAGTTGTCTGCCACCAAACAACAAACAATAAAATAAAAACGGGCAGGCGGCGACGGTGACGGCTGCCAGGCAGAGCCAACAACGAACAACGCAAACAGAGCGCGCTGCGCAGCAGCAATAGCTACGACAGCAACAGCTAAAGCAGCGCACAGTGGCACATTTTGACTTTTTACTTTGCACAAATCATCCTTTAGTACACGATCCAACGAGCTTTTTATTACAAAATATTATTCATTACCGTAGGTAAAAAGAAAAATTATATGTGTGTTGCTGCACTTGTTAACTTCACAAAAAGTGGTTTAGCTGTAAAGGGAACGTTATTGTGATCGTTTTACCTAAGTTCAAAAGTAAAACGCCTGAAGGCAGTCTTGGGATAGCGTGCGAAAAAAAATATTGGCAAAGTTAGTTCAATTAAGAGCCTTTATACAATAATAGTTTGGAAAAACAAACTTTTTACCGCCTGCAGACACTTGATTTGATGGAGCTTAACATTTTCCAGAATTTTTGGGTCGATAATGGCGCCAAAAATTCAGTATAAATCGTCATTTCTCTCAGAAAGAGTGTTGCTTCTTTGATTTCCATCATAAATAAACTGTACTTCATAATTTTCTTGTAATATACTTTTCTTTATGTTAAAACAATTGGAATGTTTCCTATTTTTTTAAAGGGATTTGTGCAGAAATTAAGAAATATTAAAATCTAAGCAATGAAAATTACAAACATGTCCGCACTAGTTTTCTATTTTTTGTAAGTTAACACAAAACATCTTTTTAGCCCAAGAAAAACTTTGGGAACTAGTGGGTTAAACAAATGCTTGCATATAATAATATTAAATATCATTATATCAGTCGAGGATAAATAAAAGTGGCTTTACTTGTCTGGAAAAACTGAACTCAACATAAAACTATATGAAGATCAGAAACAGCTTAGAAATACTGTTAAGAGGATAAGTGAAAAAGCCCACTGTGCAACGCAGCCTGCGCCGACGCAGCAGTCCGTCCCATTACATGCTTTTGTTACTTGCTGCTGCCACTGACACAGTTCAATGTCAGTCAACGAGAGATACGAGACAAAGAGAGAGTAAAATTAAAGCAAAGCTAAACAAATGTTAAGGTAAGGATGATTTATACACATTCATACATTTGTATGTTAAACTAACAGCGTGCTGTTATTCATCAACATTCTAACGCATTTCGTTATGCATTCCATTCGCATTGACTGCGGTTTCTGTCTGTCATATTGTCAAAAGAAACTACACAAAATGAAACATAAGAAAAACAAAAGTAATACGCGAAATAAAGTGCGCATTTGGCAAGTCAAAAGTCAAGCACACGCCTGGCTGAGCAGCTTTTGTGCTTAATTTAATTTATGTATGTACGCACATGAATGTTTGTATGTACATATGTAATACATAAATAAAAAACATATGGTACATGTATGTTTGTATGTACATATGTGCATATGTATACATTTACTTTAGATTTAGCTTTGGTTTGCTCTCTCTCTCGTCAGACGCTTTATTTTATGACTTCTTATGAAAGTGTTAAGAAATTTCGCCGCCGTTTTGAGTGTCGCCATCAAAGCGGAGAGAAATTTCACCCGCTGCTTCCAGCTGCTTGTGACGCTGCACAGTGGGACGAACAGCTGGACTAGCTTTAAATAATTCAAGTTCTAAAATGTTGTCACATTTATTTATCAATATCAAAATCACTTTTACAAATATGTTTTTAACATTAATCATAATGGAAAACAGTCAATGCTAGTGACGAAATACTGCTGTGAGCTTTGACTTTGTCGTCAATTTAAACCAACATTAAATGGAGCTTCCTAAAGTTCAAGGTAGTTATTTAAAAAAAACATGAGAAATTTAAACAACACAGTTTTAAGTGATCTTTCCTGGTGTGTACATTTTGAAGATCAATGTGCAGTCTACATTTTTGCTTCTGTTGGTCATTTTTTTAAGAATTTTAAAAGGACCAATGAGATCTACTTTGTACTTATTAAAAAAGGTTAGTTATGTGTACATTTTTCTAATATATGGCACAAGAAAGCCGATCTTCTTTTGAAACCCACTATAAGACAATAAAGAAGACTCACAATAAGAATATGATTTTAAATGCTTAATAGCCCCTTGCTCATTTATAAATGTATTTTGAATTGATTTATTTTTTAATGTTGAATTAAAAAAAAAATTAAAAACAGCTGCTATTAAGATGAGATGTAAGGAAGTCTAGTAATTTTTTCCACTGTGGGTTAAACTCGTATTACTCAATCATATAGTACAAAATTTCAATTGGATTACGTTTTAATTTTGAATATATAATAAATTAAAAAACAACTGATATTAAGATAAGATATAAATATATATAAGCAGGTCTAGCCATTTCTTCCACTGTGGGTTGAGCTGATATTTGTTTTTGTTGCTATTGTCTGGTCTATCTGGCCTCGTGCTGTGCTTCTGATTTGTTTTCTACCATTTGCGCATGATTATTGTTATTATTATTACGCTTTCTTATGGCCGCATCGATTATTTAAACAAAAAGCTGGCTTAAAGCTCACATGGGGCGTGACATTGACACTAGAAAAGAGTTTTGCTATCACGCGTCGTTGTCAGGTTAAAAACTTTCTTTTCAATAAACAAAAACAAATAATAATATTAATATGCCCGTGTATTTGTATATACATAAATCCGCATCAAAAAGAAATCATACAATTTGTATATGTACAGCTTTTATAAATAAAAGTTTTTTGTCGCAGCCCTGAAACTAAAACCGAAACAAGTTTGATCTCCAATTTGAACACAAATTGGACAACACATGCGATTCATACATCAGCTGCAACCCACTTAGAAAGTGATCCGAATGGGATTAGTGGAGCTCCACTTTGGAGTCTACTCCGGTTACGCAAGTGGAGAGTCCACCGAGTTGTGCGAATTGTAGCTACATGATGATGTGACATTTTTTTGACCAAGCTAAGATGATGATGTTGTCGTAAAACGTGACTAGTAAACTTCACTGCAGCTCCTCCTTCTGCTCTAGATCAAGCGACAAATGTTATGCAAGTGTTTTTGTTTTTCTTTTTTTTTTAACTCAGCTTTGCTTATTGCAACAGCTTTTGATTATTGTGCACATATGTATGTACAATGTACATAGTACATACATATATGTATGTGTGTACTTCAATTGGTCCAATTTGGCAACCAACGCAAATTCGTCATAGAAGAGCAGCAGCTTACAGAGAAAGCTTACAATACATACATATGAATGTGGTATGAATGTGTGCCTCAGAATGCAATTATGAAAGTTTCCTTAAGTTGAAAGTGCATTGCATTCAGCATAAGAAGTCGACTGTGAAACACCCAGTAATATTTGGATTAAATTACAGATCAAGGTTTACAGAATTTGACCATTCAAAATAGAAAATGTTGCATAAAACATATTCTAAAAAAAACCCAAAACAGTACAGATCGGTTAGAAAATTGGTTGAAATGATAACGCTGATATTGATACTAATGGTGTTTCTATTCTGTTATCTTCTAATAAATAACTAATCGATATACTACTATTAAGCATGCGATCTTTATGAATATTTAGAGACATCGTCTCATTCTAATTCAGTTTATGTAATTAAATGTAAAAATTGAACGATCTACATTTCTATAACTATATGTAGGTTTGTCAACTTTGTTGTCTTTATTCTCAGAGTTACATTCAAAACTTCGACAGTTACAGGGTATTTCCTTCTTACAATCTTTATTAAATGACTCTAAAGGTGAAGTTGTCTCATATCTTAAGTAAGTTGAAGCTCCTATTGTAAGCTGCTTATTAAGCCCTCCCTACTTAGAACAGAGTTCTTAGTGCAAATCAGTAAAAGTTGTAATTAACTTGAGGCATACAAAAAGCTTTGACACTGCTATTATGTGTAACGGTTATTTTAAAGCTTTGGGCAAAATGCCAACAAATTCGAGCCGAGCCGAGGCAAAGCAAGCTAAATCAGAGCAACAATAATGGTAACAACAACAGTAGCAGTAGCAGTAGCAGTAGCAAAGGCAAATGTTGCTTTTTAATTATCAGAAATGGTAAAAATAGCCCTACTCCATGGTGGAGCAATGTAGGGCAAAAGACGCAAATAAAAGCTTTTCTATATATGCGAAGTTAGACAGCCCGAAAATGAGAAAAAAAATAAAAATGAAATACATATAAAAACTCATTTCTTTTCACAATGTAAATCGGTCAAACCAATCAAAAAGGCAGAGTAAAAACCTCATCGACAACAACAACAATGGCAATGGCAACAACAACAACAGCAACAATAAGTAAGGTCCGTCCGGCGATATTATCAACGCTCTATTAGAGTTCTTTCAACTCGGTTTTAACATTTTTATTTTGCAACCATTTTTTTTTAGAGAGAACCGCGGGGCATTGGAAAGCGTTGGATGATTGACAGTGTTGCCAATTCAGTCTGTTTCCAGATAGATCTGTCCTTTTTAAAAATACTTCAGAAGGGAAAAATGTCAAATATCTTCTATCCGAAAATCTATCCTGTTTGTTAAGATTCTTAAAGTGAATAAATTGGTTTTCAATAGGGCAGAAGGAAAAAAAACTGATATTTAACGACTTTTCGGAATAATATACAAGAAACAAAACTTTACGATCAAGAACTGAGCACCAATTTTAATAACATAGGTTCTCAGCTCATTTTTTGGATGAATGGTCTTAAACTAATATTTTTCACTACCAAAACACAGTTTCTTTCAAATTATAGGGCATTCGACAGGTAATTCAAGTCACCAGTTAAATACCTGATTAGTACTTACTACGTTCAGCAGGATATACAATTAATAATGGAAAATTTTGCTATAGGGGTATTACAAAACATGTAAAGTACAAATGTACAAATGTTACCTGAGACTGATTACTCTTTTTTGACCGAAGCGCATTTAAAAACGTAGTGGTTGATTTAATAAAAAAAATTATCATATAATAGGCAGATTTTATGCAAAAGTATCATGTCATTCAACAGGTACTGAATATAATCAATAATTATTGATTGAATAACCTGCTGAAGTCAGATACAAATTTATATTTTTTATTAAAAGGCAACGCTTTTAAATAAAAACTGTAGATCTATTTTAGTTTTTCATCAATTTTTTTTTGGCTGGCTTGTCCTGTTTTCGCGGCATCACTGATGATTGAAGACGAGCTATAAGCAGAGAGACACAGAGGAAGAGATGTGAACACGTTTGTCGCCCAGTGAGTGACCCTAAAGCAATGCCCAAACAAAATGCAATTGAATATTATTGCAACAAAGACTTGAGCACGCCACAATGGATAAGAGCTTAGCTGAGATGAGATGACAACAGAATCAGAAGCAGAAGTAGCGGAAATAAAAAAGTCAGACAATGCCGTTCCGTTGCTGATGTTGCTAGAAAAATAGCTTAGCAACAACAACAGCAACAGCAACAAGCCCAAAATGAACGCAAATGAGCTGAGATCTGAGTGAGAGAACAACAACAAATACAACAAAAAGCAGCGATAAAGCGCCTCAAAACAGAAGAAGAAAGCGTTGCGGAAGCAACAGCAGAAGATGAATAAGAATAAGAAGAAGAGGAGGAAGAAGAAGCAGCAGCAACCTACGAGGGTCTCGAAGTCTGAGAGCCTCGAGCCACTCGCCCGGTCGGTCACATGGAGTTCAACAACCTGCGATTGGAATAAATACGCCAACAGCAACAACAGCAACAACAACAACGACAACAGCAACAACAAGAACAATAATAAACAAACATTGCGATAGAAAATTTCGCTATACTCTCACGGAACAATGTCAATTATGCATAAATATAAACAGAATTTAAAAGAAACTGCCAGTTGAACAACTGCTATCGATAAGATTTATCGAGCCAAGCAAGGAACCCCAACCAAATCAGCAGCCAACCATCCTTTTTACAGACAGATCTGTCCTATTTTTAAGCTGTCCAAAACTTATATAGTTTTTAAGTCTTAGCTGCATTTAAGCTGAGACATTTTGGACTTTTTTTATTTTATTTCTATCTGTATTCTTTATATTACTTTTTATTTCTTATTTCCAATCTGTCGAATCTTGGCAGTAGTTCTTCTATTGAAACCAACATAAAATTGCGAATAGCCCCCCAAGAAATTTTTACATTTTTGTGTTCCAACAATTCTCTTTTTTATTCTCTATGTTCACTTTCGTTTTCGTCTTATTTATTTAAATTCTAAGCTTACACATTGTAAACGTGGAATTAGTGAAAGTAAGCAACGCACAAAGTGGAACAAATAAGTAACATTTCCAGTATTTAACTTAACTTTTAATGTTACCAAAAGAAAAAAACCAGATACTTTAAAAAGCATAAAGTCACAGTCGAAATATCTAGACTCTAGAGAATATATCTCGACTTCTCCCCTTATGGGAATGTATAACGCAATAGCAAGAAGTGAACAAAATATATTGAAATGTTTTATATAAAGTACAGATATATGTATGTAATAGAACAAGAACGAGTACTCGAAAGTTCTATAAATATACAGAGCTATAGTAGGCATGCATTGTGTGTGCTTCAGCGGTAGAAGAAGACAAGAAGCATTTTATATTAAAAGGGTTCATTTTTGTGCCATTTTTCGTGAGTTCCATTTGACGATGCGCTGCATTTGAAAGCAAGTCCTTTGACTATGTCATTCGACAGGGATATAGAATGGTGTAGGGCTAGAAAGACTGTTTCTTGCGTGGATCTAAAAACTGGACAAGTCAAGTAATTTTTGTCGATTTCGAGTTGAAAAAAATGTAACATTCTTAAATTAGTTGCTTATACCATGGATGGACAAAAAATTAAAACTACAGATTTTACATTTCCAAATCGAATAGAAAAGATAAAAACTTTTCCAATACAAATTATTTTCGACTGGTCAGGAATAGACTTCTGATGAAAGATGTAAATTGAACAATTTTGAATGAGAGGGAAAGTTCGCACAAAAATTATAATACCATTACATTTAAATATATAATTAGCAAAACTAAACAATAAATCTTTTTCCTAGTTTGCCTGTTTATTATATAGAGTTGTAGGATTGTGAAGGGATTTTTCGAATCTATACGAATTCATAGTTATCTATTTCGACTTTTAATTCCTACACTATTTTAAGACTACAATATACATATATATAAGCTCTCTAACTACAGTTTTAGAAAAATATAAACTTTATTATTCAATGAGATTGTAGAGCATGCTCTCTTCGCTTTTGCCTGCACACTCTTTTGCATTTTGCCTATTTTCGCTTGTTTATTTTTGAATACTTTGGCTAGGTAGAGGTAGATATAGAGCTAGAGGGAGAGGGAGAGTAAAAGGTTGGAGATAGTGACTAAGCATTAAGGCCCTGGGCGAGTGGCGCTGAGCGCAGAGTGCTGAGCACAGGTCTAAGCCCCTAGACGGACCCGGAACACGGCTTCGTTTCGGTTTGGCTTTGGGCTACTTCATGATGAGTCGTGAGGGGGGATCTAAGGGGGTTTTAGGGGCTGCTGTTCTGTTTTGTTGGTTTGTGTATGCATTGTTGTTGTGTGTTTGCTTGTGATAGCGACGACCACAGCGTGCTGACCTATTTTCAACTACAAACACACACACACACACACCCAGATGTGTATGTTTGCCTTTGTATGTATGTAGTTGCTGCACATCGCAGTTTGTTGTTGTTTCTTTTTAGACCCGGTACTTACAAAGTGCAACAGGGGATTTCAAGTTTGTCAAATGCAAAAAATGTGGGTAACATACAGGAGAAGGACTGGAAAATCTCTGTTTAAGCTATCTTGAACTTTTATAAAGGCTAGATACACCTAATAGGATATATAGGTTCCTGTACATATATTCTAAGCAAATTTATTTTTAACTTACAAAGACAATTTTAAAGCTACTGTAGCTCCGAAAAAATGGACCATGATCAGACAAGAAACTATGGTATTCAAGAAACAAGAGAAGGAGAGAATTCTATCATGTTAGAGAGTGTTTTAATGGGCATTTATATTACCTGAAGTAAAGTGAAGACTGTCAAAATTAAAGAAACGTATTTAAAGTTTTCATTTCAGTGTTACCTTTCAGTATATAGAAAAGTTCATTCGATTTTGACATGAAAGGCTTGCAAAATATGAGTATGATATATTATTTCATTTTTAAGAATACAAATATAAAATATTTTACATAAGAGGACGGGTACAGGTTCTGCTCTTCTAGATCAGCATATAGCAAATATCTCCACACTACATAGTTTTCTATCAGTTATGACAGTCTTTAAGTCAGTACGATTTTTCTAAATTTTGTTATAGATGGCTTAGTCAAAAAATAAGTATAGGGTCTCACACAGTCGGGCTCGCTCGACTGTAGCCTTTCCCATGATTTTTTTCTATATACATATATATGTAATATTTATTTTAGCTTTTAATGAAAGTTATTGTTGTTATCTGCAAGCGACCTGGCGGCTTAATCAACGCAAATGAGGAAACCAGTCAGTCAATCAGTCCGTCAGTCCGTCAATCAGTCAGTCAGTCAAAGGCCGCAGCTGAAGGCAAAACAAAATGAAAAGCGGTCAAAGCAACAGGCTGCAAAAAAAAGAAAGGAATGAAATGAACATGCAACCCCTAACAACAACAACATTGGTGAACGCCCCTATCAACCTCCCTAGAGCCCCAAACCACACCCCAACTGTGTGTGTGTGAGTGTGTGTGTGTGGCACAAAAAGGTTATTGTACTTATTGTAGCTGCCCCATTGTGAAAAGCGTTGGGTTCAGAGTCCGTGCACAAGGATGAACAACAAACCAATGCAAAGAGTCAACTGCAATGGGACAATAATATTTTATAACTATTCAAAGAGACAAACTCAGAGACACATTAAACCCACATGCTCATATACTATACATACATATAGATGGGTTGCTGTCTGCCTCATTTTATGAGCAATTAGATTTATGCATCGAGCTAACAAATTTTGTAAACAAACAAGTGCAACACACAGATATACGTTATACACATACGGTAGATGTGTAATATCAGTTCAAGTGAAATCAATTATGTATATGTATGTATGTATATTTAATTACATTCAGCTCCAGTGAATAAAATAGCACCTATCTTTACATAAACGTTAAGTGGATTCTCTTTTTTTTATACCTTGTGGGGGTTATATGGTCAGTTCAAAAAGTAAAAGTAACGGGCAGAAGGAAGCGTGGTAGAACCCATAAAGTGTATATATTCTTGATCAGCATCAGAAGCCGAGTCGATATATCGATCCGTATAAACGAAAGGATCTCAGAAATGGTAAAACATAGGAGCGCCAAATTTGGTTTGAAAACTTTTTATATTTGCAAGCAAATCAAGTTTATTTTAAATTTTGGATGACAATCGTTAAAGCGATATGTATTCAGTTTAGAAGAGTCTGGACCTAACGTTAATTTAACATTTTATCGAAAAAAAAAAACCAAAACAACCATGCTTGTTGCCCTGGACTTTTTCCGAGGACGTTATGCTGCCAGTACTGAACAAGTCCATGGTTTTTTTATAGCTTTTGGGACACAATTTTTGGCAATGGCATTGACAAAAAAAATGTATTAGAGTGTTTACCATTAAGTACAACAAGTATAAAATTTGTGTGATACATTCAATATAACAGAAACCTGATACTTGAATTGTTAAAAGCATTACAAACCTTTTTATAACCAAACACTTAAATGCAATGAATTCTAGATTTTCAATACATCATAAGTTAAACGTAAACATAATACGTATACGTATATTTCTTGACCAATCCTGCCCTATGTAATGTAAGTGTTCAATTTGAATTCAATATAAATGGAGAATGTCTAAAAATAACTAAGAACGTATTTTACAAAACTCATAGCATAGAAGATATGTCCATAGGTTATCTTCTCAGGTCACAGGTTATTGGGTAAGTGAATTCTCATTAAAATGACATGTGATGCGAGTTATTGTGAATTTACTTTATTCAAGTCCAAATACAGTGAAACAATGCTAAGTCGAGCCATTGACTCATTTAAGCCGTGAGTAATTGTACATGAATATTGCATGTGTTTAAGCCAAGAGTAAGCACTTGTGAATCAGTTTTAAATAGGTGAATTGCATAAACTAATTGATCTACAATAATTACATACTGCTTTATTTCTAGAAACACTTTCAAGCGGGTGTTTGATATAATATTAACGATTTTTGACTCATTTATTTATTAGACTTGAATTGGTGCTAAACAGATGATATATATAGCTCTATAATCGGTCGAAATCATTGCTAAATTTACTTGATGTCTTGATAATAAAACGATTAGCATTATCAGATTAACGACAAGACAAGAAAGTAAAGTGTTGTACAATTGGAAGATTAAGTACAATCAAAAAAAAAACAAAGTCGTTTCGAAAATTAAACGATTGCGAATTGAAAATAAATTGCGCCGCTAAAATAAAAGTCAACACGGAATTCTCTGAAAAGAACTAAAGAAACGACAATCAGAGAATTGTTTTATTTCACAAGTGTGTGTAGGATTCCAAGAACGAGTGTGTACTGACAATGAGTAGTAAGCGTTATACACATGAGTTTACTATATATGTATGTAAACAAAATTGCGAGCGAATGAATGAAATTGAAATGAGGTCTAAACAAATTTGCAATAGGTGGAAAATAGTGGGGCAAATTGCAATATTTTTACTTGGAAACTAAAAAGCTTCAGGCTCGGAGAACAGAAATTCAAATGAAATCAAATCAATTTAAAAAGCACTTCAATAAAACAGATAGAATGGAACACCTTGAACAAATCTTAAAATATTTGTTAATTTACATACTAAATTATAAAAATAATTTGAAAAACATAATTTGTTTATTTAGCTTGATATTAATTATTGACTGCCAGATTGGCTAAATCGACCACTGTGCGATGGTATCCAGCTCAGTGTTGCCAACTCAGCTTTTTTCCCGTCAGATCTGGCTTTTTTTCACGTTCCTTAGCGGGTAAAAATTGAAAACAGCGGGCGGCGGGAAATCTAGCTTTTTTTTTTGGATTGGATTTGGATCACATCTCTAACCACACAACAAAAGAGCGCGGTAAATCACACAATATGCCTAAAGAAACCTATAAGCAAAAAGTTCGTGAAAATTGGCCAGAGCATCGGGAGTTTAAAGAATGGTTGCGAAAAGATGTGACAAATGCATCACGCGTGTTTTGCAGCTATTGCAAATGCAGTTTTACTGCAAAATTTTCCGATATTCGGGCACATGCCAATACCAAAAAACATGCAAGTGCTGTTGGTGGAGTTGTGCAGGTTAACAAACTTAATTTTGTTAAACTACCCACAAAAACATCCGAGCAGGAAGTAGCTCTCTGCCTTTTTGTAGCTCAACATGCTGCAATTTTATCGGCCGATCACTTGAGCCAAATTTGCTCACAAAAATTCGCCGAATGTAATGCTGCCAAGCATATAAAAGTACATCGCACAAAATGTACAAATATAATAAATAATGTATTGGCACCAGATTTTTTTGAAGATTTGCGTGAGGACATTGGTGATGCAAAATATAGTTTGTTACTCGACGAATCAACAGATATTGCCACAACAAAGTTGCTTGGTAAGTATATAATTGAAATATCGGGTACATTTAGAATTATATTTTATTTGACGAATACAGGTGTTGTTATAAACTATTTTTCAACAAAACGGTCAGAAATGGTGTCAACATTTTTAAACTTATGCGTATTGGAAGGTGGAGATGCTAAATCAATAGCTGACGGTGTAAGGACTGAGTTGATACGTTGGAAATTAAACATCGGAAATCTAATCGGCATTGGCACTGATAACGCCAGCGTTATGATAGGTGTCAATAAAAGTGTTTATACAGAGCTAAGAAAGGATGTGCCTTCTCTGCTTTTGGTAAAATGTGTGTGCCACTCTATACAATTATACAAATGAACGTCGTCAAAACAAAAATCAGAAATAGGCTAAATATTGAGACGTTAAATGCCATTTTGCGTATAAGGTAAGTTTTAGTTCGCTCCAATATTAATTTACAAGACAATTAATTATTATAATGTTTTCAGATTTGGACTACGGAGACACAAAAAATGCTGTTTCGACTATAATCTCCCAGAGAAATTCCTACGTTCAGTAGGAACTTTGGAAGCATACAAAAGTCCAGACGATCTGGTTGGTATCGATGACGTTTTTCAAGAATTGGAACACAATTAATTACTGAAGTGCTTAAAAATTCTATTCTAAGTTGTTTTTGTTGAATCATAGCCTACAGATATAAAATAAACAGGCACTTAAACATGTTAAATGCCATCGGCTTTTTTTCAGCTTTTTTTCGTAAAATTTCAGCTTTTTCTGGCTTTTTTTTGTCCAAAAATGTTGGCAACACTGATCCAGCTCTATGAATGGTTGCCGATCTCAATTGGTTAGCCATGCTGCAAAAATTGCACAATTGAGGTCGGCAACCATTCATAGAGCTAGATACCATCGTCCACTCTACGAAACCAACACTCCATCAACATATAGCTAGAACCAGTTGGGAATTATAGGTGCACAACATGAAAAATAAAACAGTGCTGGCATCAGTGTTGCCAGAATTTCATGGGCTAAAATAGCCAAATTGAAAGAAAAAATTAGCTAGAAATAGCTAAACAAAAATTAAAAATTGCTAGAAAAATAGCTAGTACTAAATAAACAAATGTGCATTATTAACACTGGTTAACACTGTAAAACTTTACCAGGCTTTTGGTAATAATAAAGCAAACCCAAAAAAATTGTTTTTAATCAGTTCTTTATTTTGCGTAAACTTTAAAAATATATAAAGTGCCCCACTATAAAGTTAACCCAAATCCAATTTATTTCATTTCAAAATTTATAGTTTTTATTTTAAAATTATCACAGATCAAAAAAAGTACCATAATAAGCTGAACCAAAATCTTGCCACACCTTACTAAGAACTTAACTGATTAACAATGCAAATACCACATACATAGATAAAGTAAGTTAATATTCATATCTTTTTAATGACAAATTCTCTCGAGATCGATAAAAAAAACCCTCAACTCTGCATTTGTGATTATAACTCGCTTTGCTTTCGCTCCCATTCAGTTTTCCAAAATTTTTAGTTCCACTGGGACATAGTGGTTGTGACGAACTTGACAAAGTATGTCTTAGATGGCATTTAAGTCATTGACGCACAAAATAACCCTTATATGTCAGGATATTGTCGTACTGAAAACTTATCGGACTTGGAAAATTAATTATTTCGAAACTTTTTGAGTAGAGCCTCTGAAGAACATCCATATAATATTGTTTGCCGATAGTGCTGTCAATGTATGCCATCTCCATTAATACGATATTACTATGTTTTACTGTTCAATAATGTTAAATTTTTTGGAATTTCGCATTGCATCAGGAATTAAAAAAAAATCGGGGTGAAAAATTGGTCACAATAAAAAAATGTTTGGCATTCAGAACGTTGCAAAAAAAAATACATTTGAAGTATAAAGAATGCCAAAATATTTTTTGTATTCTGATTTTTTATACACTGAATGTTTTAAGCTCCTGCTTTTTATACCCTTGCAGAGGGTATTATATTTTTGTCACGAAATGTGTATCGCATTGAAGGAAGCCTCACAGACCCCATAAAGTATATATATATTCTTGATCAGGGTGACGAGCTGAGTTGATATAGACATGTCCGTCTGTCCGTCTGTCTGTCTGTCCGTCTGTTTCTATGCAAACTAGTCTCTCAGTTTTTAAGCTATCTTGATGAAACTTGGTACAGGTCCGTCTTTTTGCTGCACGCAGTACATACATATGTCGAAACTGGCCGGATCGGATAACTATATCATATAGCTGCCATAGGACCGATCGGTTGGAAATAAACATTTAGTATGAAAAACTTTTTTGTTTCTCAAGATATCTCAACCAAATATACACATTGTGTGTTTTCGATTAAGTCTTAAACAGGCTGACTAAATTTGGTGTAAATCGGACAACTATATCATATAGCTGCCATAGGAACGATCGGTTCGAAAACAACATTAAGTATGAAAAACTTTTTTGTTTCTCAAAATATCTCAACCAAATGTACACATTGTGTGTTTGATTAAGTTTTAAACAGGCTGACCAAATTTGGTGTAAATCGGACTACTATATCATATAGCTGCCATAGGAACGATCGGCTTAAAATCAACATTTAACAAATTTTGTAAAAAATCTGTCGGCTTACACAGGGCACTGCAAGGGTATCCAAACTTTGGCGCGCCAAAGTTAGCTTGCGCTATATTTTTATTTGTACTACTAATGCCAGTTCAACTTTTCGTAACAAAATCAGTAGTTTTAAGAGTTGCTTTCGTCACTATGTGGATCCCACGTCAAGAGGTTTTTTGTGTCAAGTTTGTAAAGATGAATTTATGTGGATATCGTGGGCTCGTTGAAATTCTAAGCAAGGTCAGCACCACTGCCCATTTCTCAATCCACAAAGCATCCCATCGATCCGGATCCGATTAAACAAACCATGAACTTTGCGTCAGCTGTAGGAGGAAGTCTTAAAAATTTCTGAGGTGAATTTGGCAGTTGTTTAAAGCCGACACAAATGCAACGAGAGTGAGTAAGTGCGAGAGACGGAGATATATTTTATAAAATTGCACATTTCTAACTGTAAACTGGTTTTGTGGGCACTTTAAAATGCATCAGTGACAACAACAACAATAATAACAACAAGAAGAAGATGACGAAGACGAAGAGCAGCAAACGGAAATCACTTTCCCTACAACAAAATGCAGCGAGAGCGAGTCGCAAGAAATTAACAGCGATAATAGCAACAACATCAAGAGCGGAGATTAAAAGAGCGAGAGAGAGAAAGAGCGTAGAGCATTTGTTGTTGCAACCACTTGCTACACAAAATACATAAATACACGCACACACACACACGCATAGAAACTTCCACTTCCCCATGGCAGTTGATGTTTTTGGTTGTGTGTTGTTATTGTCTGATAACACCGATAGCAAGAGAGCGAATGTATGGGAATTTATTAAGATACAGGAGGCACTGTTGTTTTTTATTTGCAAGCAACACGTGCTTATACTATAGCATACACAGACATTCATTAGCATTTATAAGAATGTACACACATTTTTTTTGCAAGTGCCGAATACCGCAACAGATTTTGATGAAACACATTGCAACATACACAACTATCACACACAAGCACAATACACTCACACAAACAAGCACACACACAACATGTGCACGCACACCCACACACATTCCCTCAGCGTAGGAAACACGCACGCAGTTTTTGTTGTTTAATTGTTACCCTGTTGCATTTATACACATTTCATTTTGCACAATATTAGGTCGTTTGTCAATTTGTTGCTAGCATGTACATATATATGTATCCAATTGGTTTAACAATTCTTTGTTTATACACTTACAAATTCTTGGTCTTGTCGTTCAACCGCTACCTCCGACGCCATTTTACGAATGTGAAACAGTGTCGTCGTTTCGTTTTCACCACATAAACAGCTGTTTAGCGCGCAAAGTTGGCTGCGAATGAACACCTCAACGGCGTAAAAGTTAGTTGCAAGCAAAATGTAAATTTTATCGATAAGACGATAGCGCACAAATTTAAAAAAAAATATAAATTAAAACATTAAAAACTTAATTAAGATTTAAATTATTACTTCGATTAAATGAAGACCATTTTATTGAATATTTAATTGGTTTTAATTGGTGTTCAAAACCCCACAGGGGTAAATTGATTCAAATCAAAATATCAAATCAATGATAGATTCTAAAAAATTCCCAAGAAACCAAACGAAGTTTAAAGTGAAAAACAAAAACGGAGACAAAAAGTAAAAGCAAATAAGTTCCTTGTTTTGATCCGATCTTTTTTTTAAGTCCATCTATTGGACGTTTTGCGAAACCATTAACCACCCCCAACTCATGCAGCTTTACGAAAATATTGCGCCACCTTTTGTTAGATTGCGTAAATACGCCACCTCTTGTCAGCTTTGCGAAGCAGCTGTCATTTTTGTGTTTGTTTACTTAAAAAACAAAATAAATTAAAACAACTAAACAGTATATTAGATTTAGATTAGATAGAACCAATGTAATTATAATTTAGATAAATTAAAACCGCTTCTTTTAAAATATGTCTCGATTTTTGAGTAACGAAACGTTTAACACACTCCTGTTACGAATTTACTTGAAAATAGTCTCTTTTTTCCGCGTTTTTTAGCGCCAATTTTGTAATTCTGTATTTTTCTCTCGCCGCTCTCTCTTTTGTCAGTGTTGACCGTAATTGACATTTTAAAAAGAGGCCAGATTTTGCGGTGTAAATCTTTTTTGTCTTTTAAAAACAGGTCAGATTTGTCTGGAAAAAGGCTGAACTGGGCACAATGTTTTTTTTTCGCTGCATTGCTTTTTCATTGGCCGACGACTTCAGAACGGAACGACACAACTCCTTCAAAATAAGAATGCCAAGCAAAATAAGTTTCGAAATTTTAAACAAAACAAAAATGTGAGCACGCTATATAAAATCAAAATAATACAACATCAACGAGAAATCGATACAGGAAAGCATTTCCCAGTTGATAAATACCATTTTGACGCGTCGCCAGCTGTACAACCAAGAAGAACACAGTTGAATTTGCCGACTTTTGGTGTGGAAGGCGAAGTGAGGAGAGGTCAGTGGGCTCCAGGTCAGCGTGCTACATCTTCGTGCCAAATCTAAACAAATACGAGGCGAGACCGAGGATTAAGACAAGAATTTGGGGTCCATAAGCCGCTGCCTTAGCCATTTATGAGATGCTGTTGTCAACGTCAGCTGTGCTATTTTGATAGTGAGAGAGAGCGAGAGAGTGAGCAAGAGAGTGTGGTGTGAAAGACGTAGAACGTGTGGCAGTGGAGAGAAGAGAATTGGAGAAACAAAGGTATGTAATACACTTGCCACACACATTTGCCTGGTCCATGGTGGAATTACTACAAGGTGACTAACGTATTCCGTATGCAGGGCTGCCAGAATTGCATGACGATAATAGGCTAGATTGGGGAAAAATTACTGAAATGGGTTAAAATTAAATGAAATATAAGCTAAAACTAAGTTCATAAAATACTCAATATTTTCGTCCTTAATCAAATATAATTACAATTTGAGTCGCAATATCTTCCTGTAAATGTTTGTCGCTTGCTGAAATTAAAAAAAAAAAGTAGATAATCTAAAATAGTTACACAATAAATAACGAAAACCAACTTTATTCATAAATAACATTTAGGCCTATTGATTTCTTTCGTTTTCACCAAATTAGTTTGGGTGTAGGAGTTGGTCCACCTCAGAATTCGACCAAGGCAGAAAGAGC
>JAWNMD010000154.1:0-29659 GCA_035044365.1 Drosophila neotestacea
TTGGACTTTGACATGCAGGGTGTTAAGCAGTATTTAGACTCGCGTCAAAACGCCGTGGAAATGAAAAACTCCATATAAAAAAAACAGCGAAATTTTTTTTCCCGTTTTTCATTTCAAAGTTGGTTCACACTTCTCGTTACGTTTCATAACGTAAGGGCCTGCCGTTCTGCTAAACTCAAAATGGCACTGTTAGACTTAACATAGCACAGTTTGTGGGCCATTTCAATTTGACGTAATGAAATAAGCCTCCACCCCTTATTTCATCAGAGAATGATGAAATTATGACCTTTTGAATAGTAAAATTTGGGGAAATGTGGTGTGAGGGAATTAACGACGTTTAATTGGAGGTCACTGCTTAAATACCGCAGATTATCAAAGGTCATAAGGACCAAACAAGTTAATTAGGCTTTATTTAATTTAATTAAAATGATGTGCCTGACAAAATAAATATATTATATGATCATAATGTAGCATCAGGCCAGAAAGCGACTATATTATTATTTTGTTTATAAGTGGCAGCATTTAATTTGTTTTGTTTAACAGCAGCAACAACAGCTGATTTATATAAAGCGGCCACAATAACAGCGTAGATAACACATATATCGATATCGAACACGTATATCGATAACAAAATACTAATATTCTGTTAGATGAGTGAAAAAACCAGATTTTTTACGATTTCATTTTGACGCGAGTCTAAATACTGCTTTAACTCATATAATCTTTTAAACATCTTTAATGTGCATACATGAATCACTGTATATTTGTCAATGATTTAATGTGTTTATGTATCCTGAAGTCACTTTATTTTTATATTTGTAAAATATATACGCATATACATTTGTATCTACCTTATATTACCATTTTTTTTTAACATATACATATATGTTAACAAGCTTGTACAAATATATTTACTATACTTTGGGAAATATGTAAAGTCTCCAAAAAGACAAATTATTATCGCCACCTGTAAATAAATTATTTTTAAATAAAAATAATAATAATATTATGTCCAATCCCAAACCAATGTTCACGACATTTTGTCATATATATTTTCATTAATTCTTATGCCTAGTGTCCTTTTAATGCATCATTGGATAGAATTAAAACTCCCCAAATAAAATTTTATTTCTTAAATTATTAATCTTCAAAGATAAAAAAATAAAATTTGCTTAATACAAAATTGAATTCATATTAATGTGTTTTTCTAATAATTTACATTTTAATTGTATATATTCCTATACGAATAGGTACAAAAGTTAAGGAATATTGTACGTATCTATCATTTTATTTCTGTATAGAATGTCTTATAAAGGGTGGTTTTTTGGCAACACTGGTTTAAACAGCTCACGCACGTTTCGTGTTTTGTTTCACTGTCAAACATCTTCAGTTTGGTCTATAATTTAACCATGAATCGGCTTACAAACGACAAAACGCTTGCAAATTATTGAATTTTATCATCAAAATGCGTGCTCTGTTAAGAAAGTTCATTGCGCGCTTCTTCCATTTTATGACGAAGCTTATTTTTGACTCAATGTGCACGTAAATAAGCAGAATTGTCGATTATGGAGTGAATATCAGTAAGAAGCATTGAAGAGCTACCAATACACCCAGAAAAAGTCACAGTTTGGAGTGGCTTATGGGCAGGTGGCATCATTGGACCGTACTTCTTCAAAGATGATCCGAATCGTAACGTAACTGTGAATGGTGAGCGCTACCGTGAGATGATATCCAACTTTTTTTTGCCCAAAATGCAAGAGCTTGACTTGCATGACATGTAGTTTCAACAAGACGGTGCCACATGCCACACAGCACGCGCAACAATGGACTTATTGAGAGGCGAGTTCGGTGAACATTTTATTTCACGTTCGGGACCAGTCAATTGGCCGCCTAGATCGTGCGATTTAACGCCTTTAGACTATTTTTTGTGGGGCTATGTTAAAACTCATGTCTATACAGACAAGCCCGCTTCAATTGACGCACTGGATGACAACATTGAAGCATTTCTTCGTGAGATACCGCCCGAAATGTTGGAAAGAGTATGCCAAAATTGGACCAAGCGGATGGACCATTTGAGGCGCAGTAACGGTCAACATTTGCATGAATTAATCTTCAAGCATTAAATTATATGGACCGTTCTATCGATTCAAAAAAAGATTTCATGCATTTTTCTGAATTTTATGTGTTTTTTTTTTAGAAAACTTTCCTATAGCTCTTAAAAAATCACCCTTTACTACGTTTACACAGACCATTTCATGCATTTCTAATTTCGCGCGATAAAAGTTTCCCCTGTTTATACAGCATAAAGGAATTCACGAAATTGAAGATGCAAAGCTGTCAAATCTGGATATCTTTTAATAAGGCCCAAAGGCTTTTTTGCCTCTAGTTAATTTATAACGTTTTCCCCAATCACCAAGGGTGCACCAATTTTTTTTTATTTCATTTTTGTTATTTGCCAAATAGATGCATTAATTTCTGCAAAACATGTTTGCAAGTTCAGTGCTGCCATTTACTTCCCAAAAACGATAAGTTGGCTGCACCTCACCATATCACGTATGTTGGCTAAGTGGTATTTATACATGAATTTTAAGCACACATGCGTGAAATTTTTTCACGCATTGCGCTCCGTATAAACAGGGTAGTAGTTAGTTAAGGTTTGGTTCCAAGAACATATTAATGGCGTTCCGGAAACAGTTGAAGATTAGTTTTAGATTTCGCTAACAGCTGTTCACAGCTGCTTTATAAAAAATACATTAAGCTACAGTGGAGAGTGTGTCAATGCCGGACCCAGGACGTTTGAGTTCGTAGCGGAGACTGCCGTAGGGAAGTGGGGATTTCCTACCGAAAAACCTCGGACACGCCAATGTAGTCGGACTGCGACAAATTGGTACATTTTTCTGCGGATTATTTTCTTCTGTTCGTCTTTTTGCTGCACGTAGTACATATGTAGGAATCGCCCGGTTCGGATTACTATATCATATAGCTGCCATAGGAACGATCGGTTCGAAATCAACATTAAGTATGAAAAACTTTTTTGTTTTTCAAGATATCTCAACCAAACTCACAGATTGTGTGTTTGATATAGTTTCATACATCCTTACCAAATTTGGTTCAAATGTATGTATTCAGTGCAGTGTAGTTAATCCAAGGTTAACTACCAAACACATGCAAAAAATTACAACTTATGCTAGGTTCACATTGACTGGCACAGCGCGTCAGGGGTCCATTTGGGCATTACAATCGGTAATTAAAATTTCGAAGGCTCAGATGCCCAAATGCACCCCTGACGCGCTGTGCCAGGCAATGTGAACCTAGCATTAGAAAAATGGATTATGTACACATATGGACTAATGTCATGTTACACTCAAGTAAAAATATTTTTATAGTCGTTTTCAAATTGAACAATCCATTAAGCTTTAGTCGCTGGTCAAAACTGAAACAAACCGTTTTACAAAAATCGGTTTCTAAACGGTTATTTCGGTTTGAAAAATTTCGGTATCGGAATAACAAAAAAGTTTTGTCTTGATTACGGTTTAAGTTACGTTTACTAATTTCAGGTTTACAGGTTCGGTCACGGTTTGAATTCCTGCTCGAAAGTATCGTATGTTCCTATTTTTAAATTAAGATTTTTATGGAAAGATGGAAGAGAGACATGTTCTTTATCTCTCTCCATTCTTTAACTGTAATAATAATTAACAATATCTAAATGGTTTTTCAGATTAAATAAAAAGAAATAGAATTCGTAATATTGGTCACGATATTGCCACTCAAAAATGAAAAAAGTAACAATTTGGGTTTTTGTAACATACGATACTTTCGCAGAAACGCATCAACATGTGCATCGACGATTCAATCGATAGCACGTGATTTTTTATTTACGTGTTTTTGACACTTAAAGAAAGCTCTTTTGAAACGTATGTAATCTTATTTAATTTTTTACAGAATTAAAAATTAAGCATTTGCATACCCTTACATAAAATAAGAAATTGTGTTATTTCTTTTTAAAAAAAATACAACAGTATTTATTGGTGGTTTGATTAGAACTAAAACAATTATGTCTTATAATTATTCACTTAACCTACGCTCTGCCGGCGTCGCTGTTTATGCTGCTGATGCTGTTCATACCGCTGCTGTCGTCTTAGGCTGCCATTGGTCGTTGTTACCGCTGCTGTTGTTGGGGCTGCGTACCTTAACACTTGGGTTTGGTTGGGTGTCGTCTTGCATCCGCTGGTCCCACGGTCACTGGCCTTAAGGGTGCGTACTCAGCGCACGTGTCTTCGTCTCTGTACCCTCTGCCGTTCGCACCTGCGGAACGTTGCTGATCGAGGGTGTCCAATTGCATCCGCCAGTCCCACGGTGAGCTGCTGATATCGTTTGGTCAGCGCTCGTGGCTTCTTGCGCAACCTGTGTCCGCGTGATTTGGTAGTTGCTTAAGTTGTTGTTTTGGTTTAGCCGCTAATGTTTGTTGTTGTTGTCTCATCAGCTAAATTGTTGTTGTTGTCTGGCTGCTTATATTATATTATATTTGACCAGGTTGCCTATGTACTCATATTGTTGTTGTTGTGTTTGGACTTTGACATGCAGGGTGTTAACTCTTCCCCCTTTAAGTGCGAGCGTCCTCGGTCGTCACATAAACCCCTACTGGAGTTATATTGTCTGGTGCGTTTTTTTCACCTGTTCTCTTCTCTGAGGCTGCATCTCTCATTCTTCTGATGAGCTCGATGGCTAATCCTACTATTACTAGTAATAGGATGCTGAGCGAGGTGTAGCTGAGAGTTGCCTGTATAGTTTCTTTGGCTCCGAGTTTCTCCAGTGTCTTGGTGTTGTTTATGTTTAGCTCGTTGATCATTTGCAGCGAGAGTACTTCGTCCAGTCTAGTTTTTTCTACTGCTAGCTGGAACAGGGTTGGTTCTGGCTCCGCGGGTTGGATCTCTTCTGTTTTGTAGCTCCTGTCGCCGATTTTCACTGTGGAGTTTCGGTATTGGATGATGTATGTTCCCCGGAGTTGCAATGTTTTTTCGTCTAATGTGACGAAACCGTTGAATCCGTTCAGCATTATGGTACCTGGGAGTATCTCCTCAAAGTTCGGAATGTGTTGATTGTTGATTATGGTGCATTCTGGTTTTTGTAGGTTAAGTAGTGCGTGTAGGCAAGTGTCATTACTTAAGTCTATTAAATTATCTCTATTACATATTGTCCTGTCATTATGATTTTCACAATTTTCTTTTATGGCATATGTATAGCTCGTTCTTACATTCTAGTAAATTTTCGTATTTTATATCGTTAATAATTTGGGCTTTCTTTACGGCTTTAACTTTAAGTGTTCTGCATTTATCTAAGCTAATGGTTGGGAGGCTAATTATGTAAATTAAGTCTTTACCGTTTGTTGCAAGTTTTACTTCTGAGAATTCTAAAAGTTCTTCTATGTTAAAAAATAAATTGTTTTCTTTCTGAAAAATTTGTTCTACAATGTCGGTTTCAATTGCTGAGAAAATAAATGAATTTACAGTATTTGACTTGGCCCATGTAATTGCATGTAAAATATTGGTTAATTCTTCTTTTACTAATTGTATTTTGTATTTAAGAATATTTTCTTTTTGGTTAACAATTTCTTCTGAACTTAAAGTTACTTTTAGTATTGCGTTAGTTACGTTTGTCAATTGATTAATTTTTTCATTTATTATGCGGTTTATGACAACTTGTTTATTATTATTCTCTAGTTGATCATTTATTTTATTAATTATGACTTCATGATCGTGGTGGTCCGGCGTTCCTGCCAACCATTTCCACGCCGTACCTAAGACTTCAATTGCTCTTTTGTTTTTGTTTGGGGGTTTGAGTCTTTTTAAGTCATTTTTGACTTGCGACAGCTCAAAGGAGAGGTATGGGTATAATGGGTGAGATGGGTTGAGTGATTGAAGTGAATTTTCCAATGATGAATAGATAACTGCATATTTCTCTAAATCAAAAATGTGGATTATTTTAAAGGTGCCGTCCTGTTTAGCTGCTAGTCCAGTGTCGATTGAAATGACTTGTGAGTTTGAGTAGTCGAGGACTGCCGTTATCCCCAAGCATGTTGGTAAAATAATCCTGTAAATTAAGTTCTAATATTATTTTTGTGTACTATTTTCCCGGACTGTGTTTTAATGGTTGAGTTTCTATTTTCTGCTACTATTTCTTTTCTGTACCTGGGTGTCAGTTTTGAACCCAATCTTTTGTCGATTTTGACGAAAATTACCTCCCCTTGCTCGTAATTCTTTACCTCGTTCTTGTCTTTGTTGTGGTATTCTAAGTCAGCTTTTTGTTTTCCTGTGAGTTTGTCCACTATTTTTTTCCTATTCTCTTCTGCTTTATCCGGGTCGTTACAGGCTGCCATACCGAAGAATATGTCTCTTGGTTTTTTTCCGATTACAGTGTGAATGGACGAGTTATATTCCTGAACTGCTTTGAAACGGACATCGGTAAAATTCATGTCACTATTGTCTTTTCTGAGGCATGCCATAATTTCTGATAGGGTGGAGTGAAACCTTTCTATCTGGCCATTACTAGTTGAACTGTAAGGGGGTGTGGTGAAGACTTGAATGTCTAATTGGTCTTGTAGAAGGAATTTAATCGATGCAGAGTTCAGAGCTCTTTCATTATTAATGACTATTATTTTTGGAATACCGAATGCTATTAATGTTTCTCTCAGTGGAATTTTTATATCTTCTGCGGCTCTTGACTTTAAAATTTTTACTTGGGCATATTTTGAATGCTTGTTAATATAGTGTGCCTCTCAGTAATATAGATGTCGACATGGATAATTTCACCTGGGGATTGGGGAATCGGGGTTGGCTGAATTTCAGAATTTGGAGGGTGTCTGTCATATTTAGATTCCTTGCATGTTAAGCACGACTTCGCAATTTCTTTAACTTTTTTATGTAGCTTTGGGAAAAAGTATTTTTCTAAGATTTGAGCTTTATTTTCAGAAGCATTCCTATGTGCTCGTCTGTGCTCGTGGGCTATTATTTCACTTTGTTTGTTAATGTCGTTAATGTCCTCTACTTGTCTTTGTGTGTACCTTATTTTATAAGATGAAAAATGGGCTGGGTAAAATTCTTGAATTCTTCCCATGATGTGTTCTGGAGTGCACAGACCGTTTACTATTCTTGGATCGAGCCTTTCTTTAAAAATTTGAACTAAATCGGTTTCTGTGTAGCTTGGTCGAGTTACTATGTGTCTATGGTATGTTGGAAATGGTATTTCAAATCAGTAGTCGGGTTTTTCGCCGGTTAGTATAAAGAGTTGATTTTTGAAATGTAAGAGGTTGGTGGTCTGTAAAGATTACGACCTTTGCTCTACCGTATAGGTATGTTCGAAGGCTCTGCAAAGCCCAAACGATTGCAAGCATCTCTTTCTCGTTTGTCGCGGAGTTTTCTTCTGTTTTTGACAGAGTGCGAGATATGAAGGTAATGGGTTTGCCCTCTTGTTCGAGAACAGCTCCGATTGCAAAGTTTGAAGCGTCGGTTGTTAAGTGAAATTCTTTACTAAAGTTGGGGTATTTTAGAATAACGTCTGTTGAACTGAGTGTCTGTTTGATTTTGTCGAAAGCCTCTATAGCCTGCTTATTCATGCTTATTGGGACTTTGTCTGATATTTTGGTTGAGATTCGGCCGCCTTCGCCTCTCAATAGAGTGGTGAGCGGTTTCGCCAATTTTGCGTAATCTCTTATGAATCTACGATAGTAACCTGAGAGGCCTAAAAATGATCTCAGTTCTTTGAGAGATTGGGGAATGGGGAACTTAGAAATCGCCTGAACTTTTTGTGTATTGGTTTTTACGCGTTGATCTGAGATAGTGAATCCTAAAAAGTTGACTTCTTTTTTAAAAAATTCGCACTTGTCCATCTGTACTTTCATGTTTGCGTTTTGTAACGTCGTGAAGACTTGTTCCAAGTGATGAGCATGTTCGTTTTCTGTTTTGCTAAAAACGATAATGTCATCAATGTAGACATAGCAAATTTTTCCAACATGTTCCCTTAGAATGTCATCTAGGGCTCTTTGGAAAATTGAGGGGGAGTTCTTGAGACCGAATGGTGGTTTTGTGAATTCGTATTTCCCGCCATTGACTGCGAAAGCCGTTTTTTCTATGTCTTGTCTTTTTAACGGGATCTGATGGAAACCGCTTTTTAGGTCGAGGACCGTGAAAAATTTATTGTTTCCTAGTTGGGCTATGATTTCCCCTATTTCGGGCATGGGGTATCGATCAGGTATCGTTACTAAATTGAGCTTTCTGTAGTCAATAACTAATTTATATTTCTTTTTTCCTGAAGCATCGGTTATTTTTGGTACTACCCATACTGGTGCATTGTATGGCGATCTAGAAGGTCGTATTATTCCGTCGTCTAACATTTCTGCGATTTGTTTCTCTACTTCTTGCTTGAGTGCGATAGGATACGGATAGTGTTTGGTGTAAACAGGGGTGTCTGAGGATGTTCGGATCTCGCCTACTACGTTTGTAGCGTAGGTCAATTTCTGTTCTGGGTCTGCGAAAAGATTTCTAAAGGTATTCGTTAGGGTGTCTATTGTTTTCTTTTGACTATCGGACATGTGTTCGGTTCTTACTTTTATATTGTTAATTGCCTGTGCAGGCAATTGTTTGATTCGGAATCGTTTGTTTCCATTTACTACGAGAATGTCATTTCTGACATCGATTATTACGTTAAGTTGTTTCATAGTATCACTACCCAAGATGCCATGGAACGTTTTGAGAGTGGGTAGTATGAAAAATCTGATTGGTGTGTCGTAGAGACTGAAAAGATTTAGAAAAACGTGATGGGTAATTGCTATTTTTCCGCCAATCGAATTAGCGTAAAAAATCTTCTTTGTTTACAACGTGATGGCTGTATGTAGTTTTGGTTGGATCCGGTATCAATGAGGAAGTTTAATACCTTGCCGTCCCTCGTTCTACATTGAAAATAAGGCAACGAGGAACGATTTAGGCTAAAAAATTGAGTTCAGCCATGTCTGTTGTCTCGGTTGGAATGTCGTTGTTCTGGAAGCTTTCGATTTCATATGGCATCTCAGGAATGCCTTGTTCTTCCATTTCTGTAAAGTAGTTTTGTTCGTCCATGTAGTGTGCATAGGCGTCGGTGTAAGCGTTAGCATATGCCTCAGCATAAGCACTACCTTCGCCTTCAGCTTGATCGTCCGTGACCTGCCCTAATGTTTCTCCCGTATTAATGTGGAATTGTCTCTGGAATTTGTTTGGAATTTGATCTGCCCTTGAAGATAAGGGTCTTTTTCCCGCGAACTGGTTATTGTCCGGTCTGTTCATATAGTTAATATTTCTTGTTCGGATAGATGAATCCACTTCCATTGGTTGTGGAGGCGATTGTGGCTTAGGAGCCGATGGTCTTGGTGGTGCGTTAAAAAATTGCTGCGGTTGTTGATACGTTTGTCTTGGAGCGAAATTGGGTGGTTGCGAAAAGACAGCGGGTTTTGGAGTGTAATATAAATTTGGGTTAAAATTGTTCCTATTGACGGCTTGAGAAGTGTTGGATCGGAATGGGTATTGGTTAATGAATCTTTGAGCCTGTTGGTTGTTTCTTGGTGGTATCAAAGGAGGCTTGATGGGATTAACGGCGTTCCTAATAGATTGGTTTTCGATTAGTCGACACAAGTGAAGGGCATGTTTTAGATCAGTTGGTTCTTTGATAGCTAACAATCTAGGCAAATCTCCATTAAGGCCTCTTATGAAAGTATCCAGGGCTTTGTCCTTGTAGATCTTTGTAAGGGCTCTCAACGTCTCTGGCGATGAATCGTGATTGTTAATCTGATTCAGAATTAAAGACAGATGATAGTACACCGTCTGATAAAATTCGTCGATCGATTTGCCGCGTTGACTGAGCGTATACAACTGGTATTCTAGTGTCTTAAGATCTCTGCGGTCTGCAAAATGATCTGTAAGACACTGCGCGATGGCTTTCCAATTTAATGGAGTGTTATATGCCTCTAGTACGGCATCAGCTTCCCCTACTATTTTACTGCGTACTACCAGTAAAATCCCATAGTGTTTTGGGGTACCTTCGTGGCCGGAGTAAACTTCAAATACTCTGTCCACACTTTTGCGCCATGAGGTGAATTCAGCTTTGTTACCGGAAAAATCTTTTAGAATTCTTACTACATCTGGCAGTCTATCTAACTCATTAATTTTTCCTACATGCTCTCGTGCTATAGTCTGGTCGGTCATTGCGTAAGCGTTTGCGTTTGGATGTAGTAATTCGTCGCCCTTTTCCTGTAGTATTTTCCTAAGATACCTTTCAACGGTGTTTTCAATAGATGTCGATAAAAGAGGATTACCCGACGTACTTGGTTGTTCGTAGGTTTTAGTATTAGTGTCTGGCATGTTTAATTTAGAGAATGCTTCGCCTAGCTCGGTAATAGCTTGCGAAAAATCTGGGGGTGAATTCTCGGAGGAGGAAATGATGATGATTTTTTCAACAAAAACAAAAGAAAATTATGTAGTTTATCAATGAAGTGGGTTTGCTATAGTTTTTTTCTATTTGAAACAAAAAATTTTTTTTCGTCCCTTAATTATATTTTAATTGTTTCTTAAATTTAAATTCTTGTGTGTTTTCTTGTTTGTTGTTTTAAAAAGTTTTTTTTTTTCAATTCTGCTTAAAAGATACGCTTACAATAGTAGTTTCAGCATTGGTGATTCCCGCGACGGTGGCTCGGATTTATCCCTTTCGTCTATCCCACGGTGGAGTCTAGTTACTCAAGATCCTGCAGCACACACACAACTCACGGTACCCTACGGACGGACACTATAGGGTATCAGCAATCAAGTTTTTTTTCAGAACCGCGAAAAAAGCAGTTCACTATATTGACACGATCCTTCTCGTTCGCGCTGTAGCTGTTTTGCAGGCACTTTTGACGAATCGCTGGATTGTTCAATAATTGTCGCGTTCACGTTTGTGGCTGGTCGTGCAGGCACTTTTCGCGAACAGTAGCTACTTTGTAGGCACTCTATTTTTCGACGCGTGAACTTTTTAAGTTGCTTTTATAACACGGTCCCTGCTCGGGCGCCAATTAAGAAATTGTGTTATTTCTTTTTAAAAAAAAACATCAGTATTTATTGGTGGTTTGATTAGAACTAAAACAATTATGTCTTATAATTATTCACTTAACCTACGCTCTGCCGGCGTCGCTGTTTATGCTGCTGCTGCTGTTCATACCGCTGCTGTCGTCTTAGGCTGCCATTGGTCGTTGTTACCGCTGCTGTTGTTGGGGCTGCGTACCTTAACACTTGGGTTTGGTTGGGTGTCGTCTTGCATCCGCTGGTCCCACGGTCACTGGCCTTAAGGGTGCGTACTCAGCGCACGTGTCTTCGTCTCTGTACCCTCTGCTGTTCGCACCTGCGGAACGTTGCTGATCGAGGGTGTCCAATTGCATCCGCTAGTCCCACGGTGAGCTGCTGATATCGTTTGGTCAGCGCTCGTGGCTTCTTGCGCAACCTGTGTCCGCGTGATTTGGTAGTTGCTTAAGTTGTTGTTTTGGTTTAGCCGCTAATGTTTGTTGTTGTTGTCTCATCAGCTAAATTGTTGTTGTTGTCTGGCTGCTTATATTATATTATATTTGACCAGGTTGCCTATGTACTCATATTGTTGTTGTTGTGTTTGGACTTTGACATGCAGGGTGTTAAGCAGTATTTAGACTCGCGTCAAAACGCCGTGGAAATGAAAAACTCCATATAAAAAAAACAGCGAAATTTTTTTCCCGTTTTTCATTTCAAAGTTGGTTCACACTTCTCGTTACGTTTCATAACGTAAGGGCCTGCCGTTCTGCTAAACTCAAAATGGCACTGTTAGACTTAACATAGCACAGTTTGTGGGCCATTTCAATTTGACGTAATGAAATAAGCCTCCACCCCTTATTTCATCAGAGAATGATGAAATTATGACCTTTTGAATAGTAAAATTTGGGGAAAATGTGGTGTGAGGGAATTAACGACGTTTAATTGGAGGTCACTGCTTAAATACCGCAGATTATCAAAGGTCATAAGGACCAAACAAGTTAATTAGGCTTTATTTAATTTAATTAAAATGATGTGCCTGACAAAATAAATATATTATATGATCATAATGTAGCATCAGGCCAGAAAGCGACTATATTATTATTTTGTTTATAAGTGGCAGCATTTAATTTGTTTTGTTTAACAGCAGCAACAACAGCTGATTTATATAAAGCGGCCACAATAACAGCGTAGATAACACATATATCGATATCGAACACGTATATCGATAACAAAATACTAATATTCTGTTAGATGAGTGAAAAAACCAGATTTTTTACGATTTCATTTTGACGCGAGTCTAAATACTGCTTTAACTCATATAATCTTTTAAACATCTTTAATGTGCATACATAAATCACTGTATATTTGTCTATGATTTAATGTGTTTATGTATCCTGAAGTCACTTTATTTTTATATTTGTAAAATATATACGCATATACATTTGTATCTACCTTATATTACCATTTTTTTTTAACATATACATATATGTTAACAAGCTTGTACAAATATATTTACTATACTTTGGGAAATATGTAAAGTCTCCAAAAAGACAAATTATTATCGCCACCTGTAAATAAATTATTTTTAAATCAAAATAATAATAATATTATGTCCAATCCCAAACCAATGTTCACGACATTTTGTCATATATATTTTCATTAATTCTTATGCCTAGTGTCCTTTTAATGCATCATTGGATAGAATTAAAACTCCCCAAATAAAATTTTATTTCTTAAATTATTAATCTTCAAAGATAAAAAAATAAAATTTGCTTAATACAAAATTGAATTCATATTAATGTGTTTTTCTAATAATTTACATTTTAATTGTATATATTCCTATACGAATAGGTACAAAAGGTAAGGAATATTGTACTTATCTATCATTTTATTTCTGTATAGAATGTCTTATAAAGGGTGGTTTTTTGGCAACACTGGTTTAAACAGCTCACGCACGTTTCGTGTTTTGTTTCACTGTCAAACATCTTCAGTTTGGTCTATAATTTAACCATGAATCGGCTTACAAACGAAAAACGCTTGCAAATTATTGAATTTTATCATCAAAATGCGTGCTCTGTTAAGAAAGTTCATTGCGCGCTTCTTCCATTTTATGACGAAGCTCATTTTTGACTCAATGTGCACGTAAATAAGCAGAATTGTCGATTATGGAGTGAATATCAGTAAGAAGCATTGAAGAGCTACCAATACACCCAGAAAAAGTCACAGTTTGGAGTGGCTTATGGGCAGGTGGCATCATTGGACCGTACTTCTTCAAAGATGATCCGAATCGTAACGTAACTGTGAATGGTGAGCGCTACCGTGAGATGATATCCAACTTTTTATTGCCCAAAATGCAAGAGCTTGACTTGCATGACATGTAGTTTCAACAAGACGGTGCCACATGCCACACGGCACGCGCAACAATGGACTTATTGAGAGGCGAGTTCGGTGAACATTTTATTTCACGTTCGGGACCAGTCAATTGGCCGCCTAGATCGTGCGATTTAACGCCTTTAGACTATTTTTTGTGGGGCTATGTTAAAGCTCATGTCTATACAGACAAGCCCGCTTCAATTGACGCATTGGATGACAACATTGAAGCATTTCTTCGTGAGATACCGCCCGAAATGTTGGAAAGAGTATGCCAAAATTGGACCAAGCGGATGGACCATTTGAGGCGCAGTAACGGTCAACATTTGCATGAATTAATCTTCAAGCATTAAATTATATGGACCGTTCTATCGATTCAAAAAAAGATTTCATGCATTTTTCTGAATTTTATGTCTTTTTTTTTTAGAAAACTTTCCTATAGCTCTTAAAAAATCACCCTTTACTACGTTTACACAGACCATTTCATGCATTTCTAATTTCGCGCGATAAAAGTTTCCCCTGTTTATACAGCATAAAGGAATTCACGAAATTGAAGATGCAAAGCTGTCAAATCTGGATATCTTTTAATAAGGCCCAAAGGCTTTTTTGCCTCTAGTTAATTTATAACGTTTTCCCCAATCACCAAGGGTGCACCAATTTTTTTTTATTTCATTTTTGTTATTTGCCAAATAGATGCATTAATTTCTGCAAAACATGTTTGCAAGTTCAGTGCTGCCATTTACTTCCCAAAAACGATAAGTTGGCTGCACCTCACCATATCACGTATGTTGGCTAAGTGGTATTTATACATGAATTTTAAGCACACATGCGTGAAATTTTTTCACGCATTGCGCTCCGTATAAACAGGGTAGTAGTTAGTTAAGGTTTGGTTCCAAGAACATATTAATGGCGTTCCGGAAACAGTTGAAGATTAGTTTTAGATTTCGCTAACAGCTGTTCACAGCTGCTTTATAAAAAATACATTAAGCTACAGTGGAGAGTGTGTCAATGCCGGACCAAGGACGTTTGAGTTCGTAGCGGAGACTGCCGTAGGGAAGTGGGGATTTCCTACCGAAAAACCTCGGACACGCCAATGTAGTCGGACTGCGACAAATTGGTACATTTTTCTGCGGATTATTTTCTTCTGTTCGTCTTTTTGCTGCACGTAGTACATATGTAGGAATCGCCCGGTTCGGATTCCTATATCATATAGCTGCCATAGGAACGATCGGTTCGAAATCAACATTAAGTATGAAAAACTTTTTTGTTTTTCAAGATATCTCAACCAAACTCACAGATTGTGTGTTTGATATAGTTTCATACATCCTTACCAAATTTGGTTCAAATGTATGTATTCAGTGCAGTGAAGTTAATCCAAGGTTAACTACCAAACACATGCAAAAAATTACAACTTATGCTAGGTTCACATTGACTGGCACAGCGCGTCAGGGGTCCATTTGGGCATTACAATCGGTAATTAAAATTTCGAAGGCTCAGATGCCCAAATGCACCCCTGACGCGCTGTGCCAGGCAATGTGAACCTAGCATTAGAAAAATGGATTATGTACACATATGGACTAATGTCATGTTACACTCAAGTAAAAATATTTTTAAAGTCGTTTCCAAATTGAACAATCCATTAAGCTTTAGTCGCTGGTCAAAACTGAAACAAACCGTTTTACATAAATCGGTTTCTAAACGGTTATTTCGGTTTGAAAAATTTCGGTATCGGAATAACAAAAAACTTTTTTCTTGATTACGGTTTAGGTTACGTTTACTAATTTCAGGTTTACAGGTTCGGTCACGGTTTGCATTCCTGCTCGAAAGTATCGTGTGTTCCATTTTTATACCCTTGCAGAGGGTATTATATTTTTGTCACGAAATGTGTAACGCATTGAAGGAAGCCTCACAGACCCCATAAAGTATATATATTCTTGATCAGGGCGACGAGCTGAGTCGATATAGCCATGTCCGTCTGTCCGTCTGTCTGTCCGTCTGTCCGTCTGTCTGTCTGTTTCTATGCAAACTAGTCTCTCAGTTATGAAGCTATCTTGATGAAACTTGGTACAGGTCCGTCTTTTTGCTGCACGCAGTACATATGTCGAAACCGGCCGGATCGGATAACTATATCATATAGCTGCCATAGGAACGATCGGTTGGAAATAAACATTTAGTGTGAAAAACTTTTTTGTTTCTCAAGATATCGCAACCAAATATACACATTGTGTGTTTAATTAAGTTTTAAATAGGCTGACCAAATTTGGTGTAAATCGGACTACTATATCATATAGCTGCCATAGGAACGATCGGTTCGAAAACAACATTTAGTATGAAAAACTTTTTTGTTCCTCAAGATATCTCAACCAAATATACACATTGTGTGTTTGAATAAGTTTTAAATAGGCTGACCAAATTTGGTGTAAATCGGATAACTATATCATATAGCTGTCATAGGAACGATCGGTTGGAAATAAACATTTAGTATGAAAAACTTTTTTGTTTCTCAAGATATCGCAACCAAATATACACATTGTGTGTTTGATTAAGTTTTAAATAGGCTGACCAAATTTGGTGTAAATCGGACTACAATATCATATAACTGCCATAGGAACGATCGGTTCGAAAACAACATTTAGTATGAAAAACTTTTTTGTTTCTCAAGATATCTCAACCAAATATACACATTGTGTGTTTGAATAAGTTTTAAACAGGCTGACCAAATTTGGTTTGAATCGGAATACTATATCATATAGCTGCCATAGGAACGATCGGTTAAAAATCAACATTTAACAAATTTTGAAAAAAATCCTTCGGCTTACACAGGGCACTGCAAGAGGTATCCAAACTTTGGCGCGCCAAAGTTAGCTTGCGCTATATTTTAAATTAAGATTTTTATGTAACTGTAACTGTAATAATAATTAACAATATCTAAATGGTTTCTCAGAATAAAGAAAAATAAATAGAATTCGTATTAGTGGTCACGATGTTGCCACTCCAAGAATCAAAACTGAAAAAAGTAACGATACTTTCGCAGAAACGCATCAACATGTGCATCGACGATTCAATCGATAGCACGTGATTTTTTATTTACGTGTTTTTGACAATTAAAGAAAGCTCTTTTGAAACGTATGTAATCTTATTTAATTTTTTACAGAATTAAAAATTAAGCATTTGCATACCTTTACATATCTATATATCAGGGGTGCGCAGCGCCTAAAGTCTCCAAAAAGACAAATTATTATCGCCACCTGTAAATAAATTATTTTTAAATAAAAATAATAATAATATTATGTCCAATCCCAAACCAATGTTCACGACATTTTGTCATATATATTTTCATTAATTCTTATGCCTAGTGTCCTTTTAATGCATCATTGGATAGAATTAAAACTCCCCAAATAAAATTTTATTTCTTAAATTATTAATCTTCAAAGATAAAAAAATAAAATTTGCTTAATACAAAATTGAATTCATATTAATGTGTTTTTCTAATAATTTACATTTTAATTGTATATATTCCTATACGAATAGGTACAAAAGGTAAGGAATATTGTACTTATCTATCATTTTATTTCTGTATAGAATGTCTTATAAAGGGTGGTTTTTTGGCAACACTGGTTTAAACAGCTCACGCACGTTTCGTGTTTTGTTTCACTGTCAAACATCTTCAGTTTGGTCTATAATTTAACCATGAATCGGCTTACAAACGAAAAACGCTTGCAAATTATTGAATTTTATCATCAAAATGCGTGCTCTGTTAAGAAAGTTCATTGCGCGCTTCTTCCATTTTATGACGAAGCTTATTTTTGACTCAATGTGCACGTAAATAAGCAGAATTGTCGATTATGGAGTGAATATCAGTAAGAAGCATTGAAGAGCTACCAATACACCCAGAAAAAGTCACAGTTTGGAGTGGCTTATGGGCAGGTGGCATCATTGGACCGTACTTCTTCAAAGATGATGCGAATCGTAACGTAACTGTGAATGGTGAGCGCTACCGTGAGATGATATCCAACTTTTTATTGCCCAAAATGCAAGAGCTTGACTTGCATGACATGTAGTTTCAACAAGACGGTGCCACATGCCACACGGCACGCGCAACAATGGACTTATTGAGAGGCGAGTTCGGTGAACATTTTATTTCACGTTCGGGACCAGTCAATTGGCCGCCTAGATCGTGCGATTTAACGCCTTTAGACTATTTTTTGTGGGGCTATGTTAAAGCTCATGTCTATACAGACAAGCCCGCTTCAATAGACGCATTGGATGACAACATTGAAGCATTTCTTCGTGAGATACCGGCCGAAATGTTGGAAAGAGTATGCCAAAATTGGACCAAGCGGATGGACCATTTGAGGCGCAGTAACGGTCAACATTTGCATGAATTAATCTTCAAGCATTAAATTATATGGACCGTTCTATCGATTCAAAAAAAGATTTCATGCATTTTTCTGAATTTTATGTCTTTTTTTTTTAGAAAACTTTCCTATAGCTCTTAAAAAATCACCCTTTACTACGTTTACACAGACCATTTCATGCATTTCTAATTTCGCGCGATAAAAGTTTCCCCTGTTTATACAGCATAAAGGAATTCACGAAATTGAAGATGCAAAGCTGTCAAATCTGGATATCTTTTAATAAGGCGCAAAGGCTTTTTTGCCTCTAGTTAATTTATAACGTTTTCCCCAATCACCAAGTGTGCACCAATTTTTTTTTTTATTTCATTTTTGTTATTTGGCAAATAGATGCATTAATTTCTGCAAAACATGTTTGCAAGTTCAGTGCTGCCATTTACTTCCCAAAAACGATAAGTTGGCTGCACCTCACCATATCACGTATGTTGGCTAAGTGGTATTTATACATGAATTTTAAGCACACATGCGTGAAATTTTTTCACGCATTGCGCTCCGTATAAACAGGGAAGTAGTTAGTTAAGGTTTGGTTCCAAGAACATATTAATGGCGTTCCGGAAACAGTTGAAGATTAGTTTTAGATTTCGCTTACAGCTGTTCACAGCTGCTTTATAAAAAATACATTAAGCTACAGTGGAGAGTGTGTCAATGCCGGACCCAGGACGTTTGAGTTCGTAGCGGAGACTGCCGTAGGGAAGTGGGGATTTCCTACCGAAAAACCTCGGACACGCCAATGTAGTCGGACTGCGACAAATTGGTACATTTTTCTGCGGATAATTTTCTTCTGTTCGTCTTTTTGCTGCACGTAGTACATATGTAGGAATCGCCCGGTTCGGATTACTATATCATATAGCTGCCATAGGAACGATCGGTTCGAAATCAACATTAAGTATGAAAAACTTTTTTGTTTTTCAAGATATCTCAACCAAACTCACAGATTGTGTGTTTGATATAGTTTCATACATCCTTACCAAATTTGGTTCAAATGTATGTATTCAGTGCAATGTAGTTAATCCAAGGTTAACTACCAAACACATGCAAAAAATTACAAATTATGCTAGGTTCACATTGACTGGCACAGCGCGTCAGGGGTCCATTTGGGCATTACAATCGGTAATTAAAATTTCGAAGGCTCAGATGCCCTAATACACCCCTGACGCGCTGTGCCAGGCAATGTGAACCTAGCATTAGAAAAATGGATTATGTACACATATGGACTAATGTCATGTTACACTCAAGTAAAAATATTTTTATAGTCGTTTTCAAATTGAACAATCCATTAAGCTTTAGTCGCTGGTCAAAACTGAAACAAACCGTTTTACATAAATCGGTTTCTAAACGGTTATTTCGGTTTGAAAAATTTCGGTATCGGAATAACAAAAAAGTTTTGTCTTGATTACGGTTTAAGTTACGTTTACTAATTTCAGGTTTACAGGTTCGGTCACGGTTTGAATTCCTGCTCGAAAGTATCGTATGTTCCTTTTTTTAAATTAAGATTTTTATGTAACTGTAACTGTAATAATAATTAATAATGTCTAAATGGTTTCTCAGAATAAAGAAAAATAAATAGAATTCGTATTAGTGGTCACGATGTTGCCACTCCAAGAATCAAAACTGAAAAAAGTAACGATACTTTCGCAGAAACGCATCAACATGTGCATCGACAATTCAATCGATAGCACGTGATTTGTTATTTACGTGTTTTTGACAATTAAAAAAAACTCTTTTGAAACGTATGTAATCTTATTTAATTTTTTACAGAATTAAAAATTAAGCATTTGCATACCTTTACATATCTATATATCAGGGGTGCGCAGCGCCTATGCACACGACGCACATTTGTTTTTGTATTGCACATAACATATGGAAGTGTGTGAGGCTTGCACACTGGTAAGGTTGTGGCGCACATTGCAAATTACAAAAACAATTTTTCGTTCTTTACCCTCCCCCATTATTCGTTGCAGAAAAGCAACAACAATTTTTCACTGTTCCCTTTCGCCGAACCTTTGCTATTTTATTGCTTCATTTGGCGCCGCTATTCCGAATGTATTTTGTTGTTGTCGTTTCGTTTGCTGTACACTGAAAAGTTTTTTTCCACAGGTCCGTTAAATGTGTAATCAACTGGCAAGTGTTTTCTTCGCAGGAAACTTTAAATATGAATTGCAATGTTCCTATTTTTTATACCCTTGCAGAGGGTATTAAATTTTGTCACGAAATGTGTAACGCATTGAAGGAAGCCTCACTGTTTAATCTTATAATGTAAGATATAAACGATACATTTAAGACCAATGTAAATTCTGGTTTTAGATTAATAATAATTCCCATAGACCTAAGTAAATTCAGTCCTCCGCAGATACGGAGTCTTTACACCATGTGCATATGATAAGAAAGAGTTATCATATGCACGTAACCTAAACAAATAGAGCCCTCCGCAGATACGGAGTATTTCGCACCAGCTGCATATGATAAGAAGTAGTTATCATATGTAGCGCCTAAACCAATATCCCTAATTGTATCCTTAGATATAGATTGAAATATGTTAGATATAAGAATTTTAGTTTTCAATAAACCTGCCGAGTCTCTCGGCAGTCAGTCCTAAAAACAATCCCAACTTGTTCACTTCATTCGCCGCGTCGTGTTCCGAGCTCTCTGTTCATTTTGGTGACCCCGACGTGATGTTCTCGCGAGTTCTTTTTAAAGTTTAAGAATAACGCGAGTTCGTGTGTTTAAAAAAAAAAAAGCACGCACTCTTAAATTATAATTTTATTATTATAAATTATAAGAGAAATAAAAAAGATGGCAATGGAGCAACTAAAGAAGACGGTAGCGGCTGAGAGCAATTGGACGGACTCAATAAGTAGGTGGAGCCTCATAACGGAGCCCCAAATTATCACCGAGGTACAAAGAGCCCCGGTAGATAAAACGTGGAGCTTTGAGGATTCCCCAACCATCACCGAGGAGATCGAAGACAACAAAAAAATGTTGCAAGGAGCCCCGGTGGAAAAAATGTGGAGATTTGAGAATCTCTCAACCATAAGCGATGAGGAAGAACTACCAAGGGCACGTGTTATTGCCGTAAGATTTAGCATAAAGTTACGCGTGTTTCAGTCTGCCTTGGATGAAGTCAAGACTGGCGAGAAATCAATCACCGATATAGAGCGAAATGAAAAGGCTTGCATAGATTTCATGGTCAATAATTATGCATTTTTCGAAGACGATGAGTTGATTGATCGCTTCGGGGAACTTCACTACGAATTTATCAAGCTGCGGAATAAAAGCGTCGCCGAGGAGCTCAAAGACAACAAAAAACTGTTGCAAAGAGCCCCGGTGGAAAATAAGCTGGAGCTGCAGTGAGGATCCCCCAATCATCGCCGAGGAGCTCAAGGACAACAAAAAACTGTTGCGAAGAGCCCCGGTAGGAGAAAAGCGGAGCTTCAGGGAGGAGCCCCAAGTCATCGCCGAGGAGCTCAAGGACAACAAAAAACTGTTGCGAAGAGCCCCGGCAAATAAAAAGCGGAGCTGCAGTGAGGATCCCCCAATCATCGCCGAGGAGCTCAAAGCCAACAAAAAACTGTTGCGAAGAGCCCCGGTAGGAGAAAAGCGGAGCTTCAGGGAGGAGCCCCAAGTCATCGCCGAGGAGCTCAAGGACAACAAAAAACTGTTGCGAAGAGCCCCGGTAGGAGAAAAGCGGAGCTTCAGGGAGGAGCCCCAAGTCATCGCCGAGGAGCTCAAAGGCAACAAAAAACTGTTGCGAAGAGCCCCGGTAGGAGAAAAGCGGAGCTTCAGGGAGGAGCCCCAAGTCATCGCCGAGGAGCTCAAGGGCAACAAAAAACTGTTGCGAAGAGC
The DNA here is from genome assembly GCA_035044365.1 of Drosophila neotestacea. Taxonomy (NCBI): domain Eukaryota; kingdom Metazoa; phylum Arthropoda; class Insecta; order Diptera; family Drosophilidae; genus Drosophila; species Drosophila neotestacea. The sequence goes on from JAWNMD010000154.1 coordinate 21,686, forward strand.
CCCGGTAGGAGAAAAGCGGAGCTTCAGTGAGGAGCCCCAAGTCATCGCCGAGGAGCTCAAGGACAACAAAAAACTGTTGCGAAGAGCCCCGGTAAGTAAAAAGCAGAGCTGATGAGAAAACCCACAGCATCGCCGAGGAACTCAAGCGACACAATGCTTGCGAAGAGCCCCGGCAGGCAAAAGCGGAGCTCGGAGGAGCCCCAAGTCATCGCCGAGGAGCTCAAGGGCAACAAAAAACTGTTGCGAAGAGCCCCGGTAGGTAAAAAGCGGAGCTTCAGTGAGGAGCACCAAAGCATCGCCGAGGATCTCAAGGGCAACAAATGGTTGCGAAGAGCCCCGGCAGATAAAAAGCGGAGAATCAGTGAGGAGCCCCAAGGCATCGTCGAGCGGCTCAAAGGCAAAGTACCACCGTTACTCAAGAAATCGACTGTAGTCATATACCAGCGATGGAACAGATTAAGGTGGAAGGAATATTGCGTCTTTCCAAACATCCCGATCTGCCACGTCAAAGGCTACCCACTACACCTCCAACGTCACTACGGAAATATTGACCACCGAAATCATCGTGGGAGCCTTCATTCTATTCAGGCGAACTGGCCAGGTGACATCTAATCTTTGCCTGCCACACTCTCTCTACACGTCTTGCTTGGTGGTCTGAATAATTTTGTATTAATAATTACAAGCTAGAACAAAAATAATAACTATATAGTTAGGTACAAAACCTATATTTAAAACCTTTAAATAAGGCCAGAATGCTCAATCTTATAAATTGTAAGCTTATATAATTTCTATAGAGCCTGGTCGCTATATCATTGTATTTGAAAGGTAAACCTTTCAACAGGGCCAGGATGTTTAATCTTATATTGTAAGATATAAACGATACATTTAAGACCAATGTAAATTCTGGTTTTAGATTAATAATAATTCCCATAGACCTAAGTAAATTCAGTCCTCCGCAGATACGGAGTCTTTACACCATGTGCATATGATAAGAAAGAGTTATCATATGCACGTAACCTAAACAAATAGAGCCCTCCGCAGATACGGAGTATTTCGCACCAGCTGCATATGATAAGAAGTAGTTATCATATGTAGCGCCTAAACCAATATCCCTAATTGTATCCTTAGATATAGATTGAAATATGTTAGATATAAGAATTTTAGTTTTCAATAAACCTGCCGAGTCTCTCGGCAGTCAGTCCTAAAAACAATCCCAACTTGTTCACTTCATTCGCCGCGTCGTGTTCCGAGCTCTCTGTTCATTTTGGTGACCCCGACGTGATGTTCTCGCGAGTTCTTTTTAAAGTTTAAGAATAACGCGAGTTCGTGTGTTTAAAAAAAAAAAAAAGCACGCACTCTTAAATTATAATTTTAATATTATAAATTATAAGAGAAATAAAAAAAGATGGCAATGGAGCAACTAAAGAAGACGGTAGCGGCGGACAACAGTTGGACGGACGAAATTAGAAGGTGGAGACTCATAACGGAGCCCCAAATTATCACCGAGGTACAAAGAGCCCCGGTAGATAAAACGTGGAGCTTTGAGGATTCCTACCAAGACCTACCAAGGGCACGTGTTATTGCCGTAAGATTTAGCATAAAGTTACGCGTGTTTCAATCTGCCTTGGATGAAGTCAAGACTGGCGAGAAATCAATCACCGATATAGAGCGAAATGAAAAGGCTTGCATAGATTTCATGGTCAATAATTATGCATTTTTCGAAGACGATGAGTTGATTGATCGCTTCGGGGAACTTCACTACGAATTTATCAAGCTGCGGAATAAAAGCGTCGCCGAGGAGCTCAAGGACAACAAAAAACTGTTGCAAAGAGCCCCGGTGGAAAATAAGTGGAGCTGCAGTGAGGATACCCCAATCATCGCCGAGGAGCTCAAGGACAACAAAAAACTGTTGCGAAGAGCCCCGGTAAGTAAAAAGCGGAGCTTCAGGGAGGAACCCCAAAGCATCGCCGAGGAACTCAAGGGCAACAAATGGTTGCGAAGAGCCCCGGCAGATATAAAGCGGAGCTTCAGTGAGGATCCCCCAATCATCGCCGAGGAGCTCAAGGGCAACAAAAAACTGTTGCGAAGAGCCCCGGTAGGAGAAAAGCGGAGCTTCAGGGAGGAGCCCCAAGTCATCGCCGAGGAGCTTAAGGACAACAAAAAACTGTTGCGAAGAGCCCCGGTAGGTAAAAAGCGGAGCTTCGGTGAGGAGCCCCAAGTCATCGCCGAGGAGCTCAAAGACAACAAAAAACTGTTGCGAAGAGCCCCGGCAAATAAAAAGCTGAGCTGCAATGAGGATCCCCCAATCATCGCCGAGGAACTCAAGGGCAACAAAAAACTGTTGCGAAGAGCCCCGGTAAGTAAAAAGCGGAGCTTCGGTGAGGAGCCCCAAGTCATCGCCGAGGAGCTCAAGGGCAACAAAAAACTGTTGCGAAGAGCCCCGGTAGGTAAAAAGCGGAGCTTCAGTGAGCAGCACCAAAGCATCGCCGAGGATCTCAAGGGCAACAAATGGTTGCGAAGAGCCCCGGCAGATAAAAAGCGGAGCATCAGTGAGGAGCCCCAAAGCATCGCCGAGCGGCTCAAAGGCAAAGTATCACCGTTACTCAAGAAATCGACTGTAGTCATATACCAGCGATGGAACAGATTAAGGTGGAAGGAATATTGCGTCTTTCCAAACTTCCCGATCTGCCACGTCAAAGGCTGCCCACTACACCTCCAACGTCACTACGGAAATATTGACCACCGAAATCACCGTGGGAGTCTTCCTTCTATTCAGGCGAACTGGCCAGATGACATCTAATCTTTGCCTGCCACCGTCTGTCTCCCCACACGTCTTGCTTAGCTGTTGGAATAATTTTGTATTAATAATTACAAGCTAGAACAAAAATAATAATTATAAGGTTAAGTACAAAACCTATATTTAAAACCTTTAAATAAGGCCAGAATGCTCAATCTTATAAATTGTAAGCTTATATAATTTCTTTAGAGCCTGGTCGCTATATCATTGTATTTGAAAGGTAAACCTTTCAACAGGGCCAGGATGTTTAATCTTATATTGTAAGATATAAACTATACATTTAAGACCAATGTAAATTCTGGTTTTAGATTAATAATAATTCCCATAGACCTAAGTAAATTCAGTCCTCCGCAGATACGGAGTTTTCACACCATGTGCATATGATAAGAAAGAGTTATCATATGCACGTAACCTAAACAAATAGAGCCCTCCGCAGATACGGAGTATTTCGCACCAGCTGCATATGATAAGAAGTAGTTATCATATGTAGCGCCTAAACCAATATCCCTAATTGTATCCTTAGATATAGATTGAAATATGTTAGATATAAGAATTTTAGTTTTCAATAAACCTGCCGAGTCTCTCGGCAGTCAGTCCTAAAAACAATCCCAACTTGTTCACTTCATTCGCCGCGTCGTGTTCCGAGCTCTCTGTTCACTCACAGACCCCATAAAGTATATATATTCTTGATCAGGGCGACGAGCTGAGTCGATATAGCCATGTCCGTCTGTCTGTCCGTCTGTCCGTCTGTCCGTCTGTTTCTATGCAAACTAGTCTCTCAGTTTTGAAGCTATCTTGATGAAACTTGGTACAGGTCCGTCTTTTTGCTGCACGCAGTACATGTGTCGAAACCGGCCGGATCGGATAACTATATCATATAGCTGCCATAGGAACGATCGGTTGGAAATAAACATTTAGTATGAAAAACTTTTTTGTTTCTCAAGATATCGCAACCAAACATACACATTGTGTGTTTGATTAAGTTCTAAATAGGCCGACCAAATTTGGTGTAAATCGGACTACTATATCATATAGCTGCCATAGGAACGATCGGTTAAAAATCAACATTTAACAAATTTTGAAAAAAATCTGTCGGCTTACACAGGGCACTGCAAGGGTATCCAAACTTTGGCGCGCCAAAGTTAGCTTGCGCTATATTTCAGTGTACACATTGAACTAAAAAGAAAAGTTCGTTACATGTGTGCGATCGATTTCCTTTATTTGTATTGGTGCACCCCTGCTGTATACATCTACATATAAAACTCTTTGTCTTGACTCACTGACTGACTGAGTCATCACGCTGTAGGCCAAACGGTTCAAGATATTGAGATGAAATTTTGACACAACATAGCTGAGACATAATTATCGTGCAATAAGACGGGATTTTTGATATCCCCACTGGAAGGGGCTAAAATGGGGGGTCAAAGGTCAAAATTTCTTAGTATGAAATTTTTGTTTGTTTTTGAGCTATCTTAACCAAACTCACAGATTATGTATTTCTTACTTACTGCTACATCCTGAGAAAATTTGGTCAAGATCGGGCCACTATATCATATAGCTGTCATTAGAACAACCAGATGCAAATTAAAACTTTGTATGAAGATCTTTGTTATTTTTTGAGATATCTCAACCAAACTCACAGATTATGGATTTCGTACTCACTGCTACATCCTGAGAAAATTTGGTCAAGATCGGACCACTATATCATATAGCTGCCATAGGAACAACCAGATGCAAATTAAAACTTTGTATGAAGATCTTTGTTATTTTTTGAGATATCTCAACCAAACTCACAGATTATGTATTTCTTACTCACTGCTACATCCTGAGAAAATTTGGTCAAGATCGGACCACTATATCATATAGCTGCCATAGGAACAACCAGATGCAAATTAAAACTTTGTATGAAGATCTTCGATTCATTTGTGTTGCGACTTTCAAAATCAATTTTCAGTATATGGCACTGTTACTCGCTCTTGCTGCAATAATCCAATTGCAGCGAAAGCTTTAAAACAGCGAGCAGCGAAAATGTAAATTCCCTATCTATCTATATATATAAAACTCTTTGTCCTTAGTCATCACGCTGTAGGCCAAACGGTTCAAGATATTGAGATGAAATTTTTACACAACATAGCTGAGACATAATTATCGTGCGATAAGACGGGATTTTTTGATATCCCCACTGGAAGGGGCTAAAATGGGGGGTCAAAGATCAAAATTGCTTAGTATGAAATTTTGTTTTGTTTTTTGAGCTATCTTAATGAAACTCACAGATTATGTATTTCTTACTCACTGCTACATCCTGAGAAAATTTGGTCAAGATCGGGCCACTATATCATATAGCTGCCATAGGAACAACCAGATGCAAATTAAAACTTTGTATGAAGATCTTTGTTATTTTTTGATATATCTCAACCAAACTCACAGATTATGGATTTCTTACTCACTGCTACATCCTGAGAAAATTTGGTCAAGATCGGACCACTCTATCATATAGCTGCCATAGGAACAACCAGATGCAAATTAAAACTTTGTATGAAGATCTTTGTTATTTTGACTCGAGATCAAAATGTTGTGGGTTCGAGTGCGAACAAAAACAACCACAGCAGCTACAACAACAACCACAGAAGCTACAACATCCACAGCCACAGCAGGTACAACAACAACTGCAGCAGCGAAGACAAATTACATGGCGTCAACAGCAACAACAACAAAAAAAAGATATGGAAACATTAATAACTGAGATGGAAATAATAAAAAGCGATGTAAAATATATAAAAAAACAAATGTTAATTTTAAATAAAAATTTAAAAAATGTGACAGGGTTTTACAATCCCAACTCAATCAATAAAAAAATTACCTGTTTTAATTTTTACAGGTATACATAGTTTTTAATAAAAATAAAATTTTCAGCGAAACTTGCTTTTTTTGAAAGCAAGCACACAAAGAAGGGAGCAAAAACGGTTACGATTATTTTCTACTCCATTCTCATTCGGACACATGCATATGTTTAACACACACACAAAGAAATTTCTAAACAACGCACACAGGCACATATAAAAAGCAATGCGAAAATATGAATGCATTGCTTAGAAATTTCTTTGTGTGTTTGAATGTACATATGCATGTGTCCGAATGAGAATAGAGTTAAAAAGAATCATAAACGTTTTTGCTCCCTTCCTTAAAACGCAATGCGAAAATATGTATGCATTGCTTAGAAGTGTCTGGAAAGCATTTAGCATGATCCGTAAAATGTCTCTTTCTTTCTTTTTCTCTCTTATTCTCGCTTTTGTTGATCTTTCATATTACGCATTGAAAAAAAAAACACTCTTCTAAGGCTTCAGAACAGAGCCTAATCTATACCGAGTTTAACTGCTCGAGTCCAAGCGGGTGCAATGGCTTAATGGAAGAGCAGCAGACTCGAGATCGAAATGTTGTGGGTTCGACTGCCGGTTCGTGCGGTATTTTATTTATATTTTTTTTTATTTATATACTTTTAAATAATGTTACGTGCTTTGCATTGTTGTTGCCGCTTTCAAACTAAATTTGCAGCATATGGACCTATTATTCGCTTTTTCTGCTATAATCAGCAATCAAAAGCAGAGGGGGAGGGGGTGGAGTGTCTATTATTTATTTCTTGCATTGCCAAAAAAAGTTGACAGTTTGATTCAAATACTAAGGCGATAGGCGCGCCACTTTTAATGTGGCAAAAATATGAACAATTTTTTAAAGGATAATGTGGCAATGCTTGCTATAGTTGATTAAAAGTGGTAGCCCTCGACAAAAGCAACTTACGATTAAGTTTGAAAATGGCGCAATTATTTAATTAATTATTATTTTGGTTATTTTTTATTACTTATGTTTATTAAATCTACACAACACAGCATACATGTTGGAAAATTTAATTGCTGTTTTCTCTAACTGTAACATACATAAGTAATAAACATCAGAATAATAACAAATTAATTGATTGCGCCATTTTCAAAATTGATTATGTCGCGGGCTACCACTTTCTTCATCTAAATGATCAAGTGATGCCAGATTTTGCTTTAGTGATAAGTGCCTGTTATATAATATCGAAAGCCCAAATTCAATAGATCGAAATCGATAGATCGATAGATATCCCTAAGCTTGCAATTAGTTTCATCATGAACGCCGAAGCAGGAGGTGGTGCCGGGCGTCAGCCACCAAATTTTTGGCAACAACAGCCACAGCAATGGTCGCAGCAATGGCTAAAACAACAACATCAGCAAGCAGAGCAGCACGTAAACTTTTTGAAGCAACTGCAAGCGCAGCAGGAGCAACAACAACATGCACAGCAGCTACAACAACAGCCGCAGCAGCTACAACAACAGCCGCAGCAGCTACAACAACAACCACAGCAGCTACAACAACAACAACCACAGCAGCTACAACAACATCATCAGGTACAACAACAACCACAGCAGCTACAACAACAACAACCACAGCAGCTACAACAACATCATCAGGTACAACAACAACCACAGCAGCTACAACAACAACAACCACAGCAGCTACAACAACAACAACCACAGCAGCTACAACAACATCATCAGGTACAACAACAACCACAGCAGCTACAACAACAACAATCACAGCAGCTACAACAACAACAACCACAGCAGCTACAACAACAACCACAGCAGCTACAACAACATCAGGTACAGCAACAGACACAGCAGCTACAACAACAACCACAGAAGCTACAACATCCACAGCCACAGCAGGTACAACAACAACTGCAGCAGCGAAGACAAATTACATGGCGTCAACAGCAACAACAACAAAAAAAAGATATGGAAACATTAATAACTGAAATGGAAATAATAAAAAGCGATGTAAAATATATAAAAAAACAAATGTTAATTTTAAATAAAAATTTAAAAAATGTGACAGGGTTACAATCCCAACTCAATCAATAAAAAACTATAAAAAACATACATACATTTTTTGTTTTAATTTTTACAGGTATACATAGTTTTTAATAAAAATAAAATTTTCAGCGAAACTTGCTTTTTTTGAAAGCAAGCACACAAAGAAGGGAGCAAAAACGGTTACGATTATTTTCTACTCCATTCTCATTCGGACACATGCATATGTTTAACACACACACAAAGAAATTTCTAAACAACGCACACAGGCACATATAAAAAGCA